>VWPU01007432.1:0-10627 GCA_013398955.1 Callaeas wilsoni
GGGGCGGCCGTGTGCCCGCCGCGCTCCGTGGGCCGCGCTCCGGGCGGGCGATAGCAGGGCGGTGCCGGCCGCTCGCCGCGCCGGCCGGGCCCCGCCGATAAGGGCGGCTGGTTCGGCTCCCCCCGCAGGGTCCAGCCCCGGCTGTCCCCGCGCTGACCTAGGGAAGGGACGCGGCACAGCCTCTGCTTGTTCCTTGGGCGGTGCCGGAGCCCTGAGCGACGCGGAAACCTGCCCAGAGGCCGCCCCGCCGCGGTGCTACCCGCAGGTTGTTTTGTAATTCTACTTAGTGAAAGCACGTCCCTTACGTTAGTCGTTCCTGGTATGACATCGTATCTCACATTTATTTGGCGAAATAAATCAGAAATTGCCAGGAGGCCACAAGCGGGAGCGACGTGCGTGTTTCCCCGCTCGCTGCCACGGGATTACGTCCAAATATCCTGAGTCATGTTGGGCTTGTGCCGTAGGTGTGAGCACATCCTTTGCCGTCGACTCAGGGTTAATAATACTAAAATACAATAAATGCATAAGCCATGAACTTTGTTACTAGTGTTGTTTAAACATTACATCTTACTGCTACTCAGTATTTTACAAAGTAGTGTAAGAAGGGATTATATATCCACAGTATATTTTAAATTGGATGTCTATACATCATGTATGTTCTGAAGTTACGTAATGTATTTATCTATTTTTATGTTTTGGGTTTGTTTGGGGTTTTTTTTACTGTGAGAAACTACCGAGTGTGATAACTAAACGTGAAAAACCTAAGTTAATTTCACATAACTCATTGTGATTGAAGAATTGGAGGATGTGTGTGTCAGGATTGGTGGTAGGTCCATACAGGTCAAACGCTCAGTCTTATTCATGGCATGAAGAGAACCTGCGTATTGATTTCCTGTGTTTTTAAAAAAGCAAATAACTCTTATCTCTGACTTCATAAGGGATGAATCATATTTATTTGCAAAGGTTTTGCCTTTAAGCATTTAGTTCTTTAATTTGCTTCACAGGAGTTACTTAACACAGGTATCAAAATCGCAATCTAGTGGAAAAAATACATAATCTCCAATTATCACTATTGTTTGTGCAAATTTTCAGTTTTCTTCCTACATTTCCTTTATTGAAACGTTGAACACCCCCTTCCTGTTTTGAGTTCTCTTTCCCTCCCTTTGTTGCATATGTATTATGTGTCTCTTCTGGGTTTTAAACAGGAGTTTCTCTTCCCATAATTAATTCTGATTTAAGAGCTCACCCATTAGGTACACTACTGTTATGCTCATTCATTTAAAGATATGTTTTACTAGAAAATCTCTTGTCAATTAAAAATATTTGTTAGAATAGTAAGATAATCAAATGAACAGGCAAGCGTTAAAGTACTGAGAATTATTCTGCTGAAACCTTTGGAAGAAATTCCAGCTTTGCCTAGTATACTCAAAAAGCCAAAAATAGCACTTGGGATACTAGCAGCACCTCAAAAATATTTTTGAAGGTAGAAGTCTTATGACAAACAGGAAGAAATTTCAAGTAAGTGTGTTAAATAATGGAAACCACTGGAGTGAGTTACCTGTAAACAAACTGAGAATTTCCATGAACTCTTAGGGCCTGGATTTGGACAAGCAGTTATTTTTTATTAGTTTTCAAGTAAGTCGTAAACAGCTTTGAAATGTTTAACTAAGAATTTATTACTATTTATACCACTTCTCTCGTAATGAAGTGTATCAGAGGAGTGAGTGAACTGCCAGAGGGATTTAGACCTTGGTGATACAAAGATGACTAACCAGATTTGGCTCTTGATGCAGCCCACTGAAGTTGGTGGGCTGGAAGACGAAAGGACTCGAGAGCAAGTGTGTTCTCACCGAGCAGGGCTGGGGTACCGTGTTTGGTACCGGAGGCCAGACTGACCTGAGCCACAAAAGTGCTAGCTTCAACTAAAAACAGTTCTCTTTGAATTGAGATCAATTCCCTGTGTGAACCCATTTAATTTCAGATGCTGAGACCAAAAGCAATCCATAAGAAGGCCACACAGGTCAGGATTTGTCGTGATTTTCATAATTTATGTAAGATGTTGTAAGTTTATGTTAAACTTGAAATCCAGGCCCTTTACTGCCGTCAGAATGACTTCCTGAGTCATCTTTTCTCTCTAACCCAAAGTGTCCAACCTTATGGCATATCCTGCAGATTCAAGGAAGTATCAGTGATTCAGCAGCAATACTTTTTAATCAGTTGTTTTGTTTTGTTTTGTTTTGGTTAGTTGGTTGGTTTGGGGGGTTTGGGGGATTTTTTGGGGTTTGGGGGATTTTTTGGGGTTTGGTTTTTTTTTTTACTTTGATGAGCAAAGCCAGTAAGTTTCTTTCAACCTGGATCTATTCTTAAGTCTGATCCACTGCACCATCACACAGAGAGAAGTACTACTTCAACCAAGGGGGGTAATAGATGAGCAGGGAGTTGGAGCAACTTCATCTGGCACCAAAAGAAACATGGTGCTCTTTGCAGAGAACATAAATATTTCACCAATGCACATTACATCAGTAGGAATGCCGTCTATGTAATTTTCAGACAACTTATTCTCCATATGTGTCTCACAGCTATCTTTTAAACAGATTTTTTTTAAGAGGTTTGAAAGAATTTGATGCATTTCAGTTCTAATCTTATGAAACACCTGTTTAGTTTTCTTGTAAAGAAGTTCATGGATTGTTATGACATAAACAATGACAGCAAAAGGGATATGCTACCTAGCTTAGTTGTCAATTTCTCTTTAATTAGAATCCAGACATTTGAAGATAATACAGGTAAAACTGACAGAAAAATAGACTGGCATCCTCTTTGAAAGAATACTGATATTTACTGATTAATAATTGCACCACAGGTCTCCTCGTGGACCACTCAGTTTTACCTGATCGTTGAATAACCCTACCTCTACTCTTTCACTGCCTGCAAGGAAATAGAGGGACAAGTGCGGAACTTGCACAGCGGTCACAGGAAAGTGCAGTCAACGCACAGCCGCTGTTTTCACAATTTATTTTGTAAATGTGGTGAAAGTCAGAAGTAGCCAATATCCGCATGCTGCAACAGAATCCTGGTCAGTCTGAAACAGAGAACAGATTAGGCAAGAAGTACACTTTAATGAGTATAAAATATAAGACTAATAGTTTATTTTACCTATTCTTTTATACACTCCTAGCAATGCAGGAGAAATATGGATTTCCATTGGCTCACAAATAGAAACAGAAATTGCATACTCTTAGAAAGGCAAACATTGAACAATATTGTAAAAGGTAAAAGCTTTGTAAAATTTTTTTTTTCAGATGTATATAGATTTTTTTAAAAGTTACGCATCTGTAGAATTATAAATATTTTGTAATGTTTCCTTCCCTAAACTATGTTAAGTTGGAAATACGACTGAGTTACAGTATGAGTAGTGTAAGAGCAAAATGATGATCCTTTTATTCTTATTATTTGCTACTGCCCATCACTGGAACCTCTGAAAATCGACACTGCCTAAATTTGTGCTGTGCTAAGGCACCACCTTGACTTTTGTGGGTTGCATAAGCCAGAAACACAGGAAGGAATAGCCTTGAGGAGTCCCAGGTCGGCTTAATGAGAAGCCTGGCCTAACAGCTGGGAGGCTTTGCAGTACCTGAGCTACCTCTACTTTGCCTTGTGTTATGTAAACAATAGGATTTCTTAATTTGGAAGGGTTGGATGTTATTATTGGTAAAGGGGGTATCAAATACTATTCTAGGTCCATTTTTAAAAATATCGTTGCTTTGCCTTTTTTGGGTTTGTAATGATTTGATTTTGGGTAATAAATTGCAGTAACATTATCTCACTCCAAGGATGAGATAGAACATTTTAATGTGGTTTGTGTCTGTTTGCATTTTTTTTACATTTTTAGGATTTGTAATAAGAAATTGAAGTTTATAAATACAAAATAGGAATTCCAAGTCATATGCTACTGTCTGGTATGTCCTGCAGTTTGAAAGGACGTACTTGCTGATGCACCAAAACATAGCAAAGCAAATCAGAGTACACTAGCAGCTAAACTGTGATCACTTCATTAATCACTGCTTGAACAACAACACAAAAGGCTAAAATGATTTCTGAATGTGTAGTTAGATACCTGGTATGGTGTTTGTAAGTAATGAGAAGGAGAATTGACAGGATTCAGACTGTTTCCTAATCTATCGGTCCTAGGTCAGGTCTCCAGCACTGTTGGCTCCCCACATGCTGGAGCCAGAACAAACAAAACAATGGAAAAACCCATAGTTTGACAAATAACTTGACATTCTATAAATTGCTGCATGCTCATTTGTTGCATATTCATTTCATGAGAGAAATTGTTATAATGGGAAAATAATATTCTGACTAGGCAACAATGTAAGGTGTCTGAAATGTTTAAAGGATTGACTGGTGACTTCAAGATACATGCATAATGATATTTCTGTTGCAGCAGAAAAAAAGAATAGTAACTTAGATCTACTACATGAAATTTTCTCATTTCCTCTGCTGAACAATGAACTTTACTTATATAACACTTTCCTCATAACATGAATATAACATGTAATTCACAGTATTTATAACCATTTACAATTTATTGCTGTTTGTAGAGATCATTGAACTTTTCAGGTAAAAAGTACAAGGTTTGTATAAAGCATTATTTTTTACTTATATCATATTTATATGTATTTAAAATGTAAAAACATAAAACCTTACTATTAAAAGTTTTTCTGAATAGGCTGTGTTAAAAGGAATACACTGTGCCACAGGAATATGCATATCCCAAACAGCTGGCATACACTTGTGCCTTGAAAAAGATGTATCCTGAAAGGCACAGTGAGCCAGTGCAGAAACGTGGCTGGCACTAATAGGACATTGAAGAACTACATCACACAAAGGTGAATGACATCAAACCTTCAGATAATGCAGTAAAAGGCAAACACATAGAGAGTTCATATTTATTAAAGAATATTCAATGAAAATATTAAAAAAATACTAAGAAGAATCTGCATTTTGTTAACACAATGGCTGTAGACTAGATTTTCTAGCAACTCTAAGTTGTTTTTGATGGGGAGCAGATTGTTTTGTTGGTGGCAAATGATTGTAAATGACAGTGAAGTGCAAGAATGCTGAATATAAAATGAAAAGCAAAAGCTGCTGAATAAATGGAGCAAGGTCTGAGAGAAGGAAGAGGTACAAGTGAAAAATAACTAAATGGGAGAGTATTCTGTGTAACAGAAGATTATCAGGCTATTTGCAGTGTGTTTATGTGAGAGAGCTTCTGTATTTCTTTCATGTCAAGAATTGTTAGTTCTTAATCTACCAGTGATACAGATGAATGGCTAAAGAAACATATTTTTCTGAAAAGGATATATCTTTCATCAAATGCTAGCTCAACTAATTTATCTCTTTGATGGTGCTATTTTGCCAGCTGGTTTATTTATGAGCTGGTTTTTTTTCTCATTGTATTTGTCTAGCATTTTTGCACGTTACAGGAGGTTTCCATCTCCATTAAGTATGAAATATGTGTTTTACTGGATTATTTGAGAGACAAATGTATATATTTTTATAAAATAATTTCTCAAGAAAACCCAAGGAAACTGTCACTGGTATAATGCCTAGTTTAATTTGGAAAATGACATTTTAGAAATGGGCACTAGACATTTCCTATTTATCATAATTTAGTGGAGACAGATACTATTTGCTCTTTTTCCCTGGTTTTTTTTTTTTCTGGAAACAACAGCTCTGCAAATTCAACCTTGTCTCAAAACTAAGTTGTGGTGTCTAAGAGTCATCATCACTATGGGTTGTGCAGTCACCAAATTCAAGTGTTTTTCTTCCATCTATGTGTATATTTATACATACTGCACACAGAGATGTCAGAGCTGTATGCTGGGGTTTACATTTAGTATAGTGGTAGAACCACTCAAGATTTACATGACTATTTTCTTCAAAACATTGTGCCTAGCAAACAAAAATCAGCAGCTGCCTTCCTCTCACGGTATCTGCTCATAAAATCATAGAATTATAGAATCAGTAAGGTTGGAAAAGACCTCCAAGGTCATGGAATCCAACCTTTGGCTAAACACCACCTTGTCAAATAAACCATAGCACTAAGTGCCACATCCAGTTGTTTCTTGCACCCCTCCCAGGATGATGACTGGACCACCTCCCTGGGCAGCCCTATTCTGATGGCTGACAACCCTTCGAGTGAAGAAATTCTTCCGGATGTCCAGCCTGAACATCTCCAGTCGCAGCTTGAGGCCACTTCCTCTCATCCTGTCTCTGGTTGCCTGGGAAAAAAGGCTGACCCCCACCTGGCTACAATCTCCTTTCAAGGAGCTGTAGAGAGAAATAAGATCTCTCCTGAGACTCCTCCTGGCTAAACACCCCCAGCTCCCTCAGCTGCATCCTCATATGACTTATTTTCCATACACTTCACCAGCTTCATTCCCCTCCTCCAGACATGCTCCAGCACCTCAATGTCTTTCTTGAAGTGATGGGCCCAGAACTGGACACAGGACTTGGAGTATTGAGCCACTGTGTTACAGCATTTCCATGAAAGGATTATTTCACTATGATTTTTAAAAAACAATTGTACAATGGTGCACATAATCTATGAGCCTTTTATAAAAAGGCACTGCTAAAAAAAGGGCTTGAATCACTTTCTGAAGACAATTGCATAATTTCTGAATCAAAGGGGAAGGAGAGACATTTAGAATAATATTGTTTAGTTCATTGCTGGTACTATAAACAAATATATTCCTGGTTCATGACCTGGTAGAGGTAACTTTCTTGGAACTGTGGCTTCCCTCCCATTGCGTGCAGCATCCTCTCATGGCTCTCCCTCTCTCCCTCTCTCATTTCCACCAGCAGGGATGAGCGGTGGTGCTTGAACAGTTCCATGTCCTCAGCTCTTGTCACCATGCTTCCCTAACTCGTACTAGCTTTGGGATTTTATGCATATAAGCTAAAGCATGAAACCTAAAAACAATAGCTTATTTACTAGAGTAAATTTCAGTGGTAGTTTCATATTCAAATTAAACCTGAAAGGAAATCCCAGTAATTAGCTCAAACCCAGCCAGATGACGACTCAACCAGGACTCCTTCATTTTTAACAAATTAGAAAATAAAATCACCTAATAGCTTCTTAAGAAGCTTTTTGCATTCTTTTTCCAAATGCTCAGATAAACAGTAGGAAAAATAGGAACACTGAAACCTCTTATATGCCAGGTTGCTTGTTTGTTGGTGAATTATTATATCTGGTTCACCCAGCCCATAGCAAGTACCTGAGCTGTCAGCATCTGATGCACCTACTGAACAGAAAGAATTTACAACCTTGTAACTGAACACACAAATGCTCCAAAACCTTTTACTCTTTTGATACCTCATATGTAAAGTTATTTAATATCTGAAAAGTCCTGTAAGTAGAGTCATTTAGGCTCCGTAACTGCTTCATAAAGTCTTGACAGCTCATTGATCTTTAAATACAAGTTCTAAATACCCAATTTTGCTTGTCAATAATGTTGCAAATATTTTTTTAGCAATTTTTTTTTGCAAAAAAATATAGGAAAGAAAACCCAACTAGATTTGCTCAGAGAGATAATTTAACATTTTAGCTACAATGACATGAAAATAAATTGGTGTGCTTTCTTAATAATAGATGGGGGAAAAATGACATTTGCAAATTTTTTTCTAAGCAATCTCACATCCTGGGGAAGGATAGAATAAATCTGGGAGTTGAACTAAGCACTTGATGGCTAACTAATAAATGTTGTTTGTGAAAGCTCAACTTTTGTTTATTTTCCTATTTCATGGACAAAAAGGTGTGAGTTTTGTTAGTCTTATTGTAGGTTGTGCAAGTTTAAACTCTTGAACTACTATTTTTTAATCTATTCAGCGCTGCCATCTTGTGGCCAGGAGTGCAGCGAGCAGCCGCTTCTTAATGAAAATTAAAGGGGTTAAAACAGATTAAATAATCACACATCTAAAATTCTTCATAAACTTAAAAAAAAAAGCTACAAGAATAATAGTTTATTACTGTGCATTTTTATAACCAGAAAAGATTTGTTCAGTTTATACATATAGTTTGCGTGTTACCACATGAAAGACAAATACATACAATAAAAGTCTAGATTAAAAATAGCTATAATGAAATACAAGTCCATTCCTGCTTTCATTTGTCTTGTTTCTAGAAGCAAAATGTAATTTAAAAAAAATTAATAATATCTGCATCAATAATAATAACTCATCTAGTAAAAATTGAATATAATGAATATAACATAAATAATCAGTAAATATTCTCATCTTCTACATGAAAAAGGCTAAGGAATATGTTGCTCTAAAAATAGGATTTTAAATCAAAGACAAAAGGAGCAGATAGTAAGATGGAAGGCATTTGCAAATGAAATAGTAGTAATGGGGAACGTGGATTATTCACTATCAGTTCAGGCTGCAGTAAAAAACAACTTTTAAATAAAGCGGTAGGTGGTATAGTGGTACATTTAATATAGTGTTTGTATTATCATAGGGCTGTGGAATTCCTAGTTCTGTACCAGAATAATGCAGTGTTAGATGTAGCATAAACATAAAATAGACAGCTCCTTCCAAAAGAATTAATTACATAAGAGAAAAGAAAACAAGTCAATGCAAACAGGCAGAGAAACAGAAGTATCAGATGAGAGAAAACAAATGCATATAAACAACGGGGGAACTCAGGAAATGGTGCAGTAGTGGTTAGGACAGTGAGCAGACTTGATAGCAGATGTAATCAAAGAAACACAAATTTGTGTATGTGGTGGTAAAGTTTTAAGGTAGCATATGTATGTAGTAGAAAATAACCTGTGTCACTTGCTACTGTAATCAACAATATATAAAGAACTGATAAGAATTTACTGGGAAGAAGTTGAGTTCTCCATAGGATTATCCTACAAAAACTTCCAGAAATTCCATCTGCCCCCCATCTGTGTCTCTGCTATCTATAACTGCTGAAAGACAACGCTAAGCCTTGGTCAAGCAGGATTTGAAGAAGGTCTACACATCTGTCATCAAGAAATGCATCTAGACACGACTGAGGTAGCTGAGGACACCATTAATTGGTCACACTTTCTTGGCTGGCTGTCTTGGGCATGTCTGCACAGCAGCTTAGTTCAGACGATCAACATCTGGGCTTCAGCAGAAAGGAGCAGCCCCACCACAGAGCTAACACCGAACTGAGCTCACTGGGGCATGCATCATGTAGCCACTCACGTAAAGCACTGGTGCAAACGCCCGCGTTTTAGTCTTGCTCTTGGCAGGTACATTGTAATTGTTTCTTAAAGACTGTGCGAGAACCTTTGTTCTTTCGGAAGTGCAGGCAGCACTGTGGGATTAGTGACACACACAGTAATGCTCACAGCCTGCTCATCTCAGACTCCTGCAATCCGCCGTTCTGTATTTTCAGGTGGTAATGCTCTGGCCACCGTTGACAAAGAAACTTGATGAAAAGGATATCAAGATTTTAAAGTTTTGTGACTTAGATAGGAATTGTTATTTCCTAAATACATTTAAATCCAGGAACAATTTTTAAATACATTACATTAAAGCAGTAACGAATGTCCATGTTCTTCCTCTTAATTGTAACTCCCTAATTGTGCTTCCTCAGCTGCAGCCTTCTAGAAGCAGAGTGTGCAGAATAGTTGAGGATTTGGTACCTAATTAAAGTGTGTGCTAATTGTGAATATTCATAATTTCAGAAAATTAATACATTATTCTCCCATGCTGAACACCCAAAATTATTAGTTTTGAAAATACCTCCCTTCCCGTATCTATGTTTCCAGTTTATAACAGTTAACTCAGGACTAAACTTCCTCATATAACAAAAATTTAGGAAATATCTACTACTGTAATGTTTGGGTAGTGTATAGATAAGGACGTTTTTCATTAACGGCCACCTAACTTGTGATATCTGATCTTGTACAATAAATACATTCACACAGCATGGTTAAAGAGCATAATTAAATTGTGCCAGCATATATTTTAACTTCTAAGTGTTTAACTCACAAGCTTTTGGCTAACACTACCACTAAAAGAGCCTTCAGTCATACGAAAAGGTCAAAGTGCCACAGATAAAACCAAATACTTGCAGAAAATAACAAGCAACCAAAAGCTTAAAGTTACAACCTACCTCCACTTAGCCCTCCCAGCAAACAGAAGAGCTTTAAAGTAGCAGAATAGAAAAATAAAACGGTTTAGGGTGAAAATAGAGAAAGTTGAAATGGTATTTAAAATGTCTAGAACGAGCTAATAAAAATAATTTTAAAAGAGAACACAAAGGAAAGCAATAAGCTTTAATGATAAAGCTGCAAACACTGGAAATTAAATGGGCAAGGGCTAGATTTGAAAACAGGGAAAGCAATTATTTTGACATGAGTTTTGAGTAGTGTGAACAATAGAGAATTTTCAGAAATAAATGTCTGTTTTCCAGAAGACTGTTGTCTCCTGGGGAGAGCCGCACTGTATGCTCTAAATGAATCCCTTTTTTCCAGCTTTTTTAAAAGGAACTCGTATCTTCTGTTGCGAGCGCCCTGCGCAGCGGAGCCGGTGTCCGCAGGACGGTGCGGTGCCCGCAGGACCGTGCGGTGCCCGAGGTGCGGTG
>VWPU01007437.1:10001-21748 GCA_013398955.1 Callaeas wilsoni
CTGGAGCATCTCTGAGATGAGGAGAGACTGTGGGAGCTGGGCCTGGTCTGGAGCAGGGAAGGCTGAGGGGATCCCATCAATCCACACAAATCTCCCCAAGGGCTGTCACAGGACGGTGCCAGACTCTGTTCAGTGGTGCCAGAGACAGGACAAGGAGCAATGGCCAGAAACTAAAACACAACAAGTTGCACCCCAACATGAGAAAGAACTTCTTTGCATGGAGGGGCCAGAGCCCTGGAACAGCTGCCCAGGGAGGGGCGGGGGTCTCCCTCTCCAGAGACATCCCAAACCCTCCTCGACACGTTCCTGTGTCACCTGCTCCAGGTGACCGTGCCTGGGTAGGGGCCTGAACCGGATGATCTCCAGAGGTCCCCTCCAACCGCAGCTGTTGTGTGACTGAGATATTTCTGAAGGACTCCCAGAGCCCCTTTGCTAATCGTGATTCCAAAGCCCCAGCTCGTGGCTGGAGCATTTTTAGCCATTAAACCCCACAGATGTGAACACAGCACCATAACCCAGAGGGACAAGGCAGCAGTGACTCACACACAAACTGTGCAGAGTTATTAAATTTACATGAAAAAACTTAATAAAGAAGTCAAATATTTGAACACATGGAACACAATTATTCTCAACTTTCCTAAGTGTAACTGTCTGATGTCAAATCTGAATTTATTCCTTGCAATGTTGGGCACCCACTGCTCCCTCACCTGCCTGGCTGCTCTCCTGTGTCCTGCACACAAACCGAGCTCTACATCTCATCTTCTCCATCCAAAAAACACAACAGGACACTTCATGGAATCACTGAGGCTGGCAAAGCCCTCCAGGATCACAGAGTCCAGCCTGTGCCTGATGCCCACCTTGTCCCCAGCCCAGAGCACTCAGTGCCACCTCCAGGAATTCCTTGGACACTCCAGGGATGGGCACTCCAAACCTCCCTGGGCAGCCCCGGCCAATGGAACCCAGGAATCCCCCAAATCAAGGCTCAAACACCCTTTAGCCCCTGCACCATTCACTCCCCAATCTGACTGTGCCAGGGAAGACCTTCAGAGCTCAATCTCGGCTAAATCTGTTAAATAAACAAGAGCAGGAGTCGTAAAACTCTTTGAGGAGCAAAGCAAATCTGACAAACAGCAGCTGTTCCTCCCGCCACGCCGAGATCAGGATTCAAAAATTAAGCAATCATCAGCTTATTATGGCATCCAGCAAAGCTCTCAAATGCTGCAGGCAACGGAGGACAACCGTGGCTCCACAAACCCCTGTCTGATCCCGCTCCTCGCTCCAGGCGTTCCGTCACTCTGAGGTTTCTCTGTCCAGGTGTACCCAAGGAGAACAAGGAATGGGTGTTTGGGGAGGGTCACTGTGGGGTGGGGGATGCAGCCCCCTACAGCAGCTCCAGGCAGGAGAATCACAGCAGGGACCTTGGATAAGATCACAGGATCAGGAAATGGTTTGGGTTGGGAGAGACCTGGAAAATCACCCAGTGCCACCCCTGCCATGGCAGGGACACCTCCCACTGTCCCAGGCTGCTCCCAGCCCCAGTGTCCAGCCTGGCCTTGGGCACTGCCAGGGATCCAGGGGCAGCCACAGCTGCTCTGGGCACCTGTGCCAGGGCCTGCCACCCTCCCAGGGAACAATTCCTGCCCAATTTCCCATCTTCATCTACCCACTTTCAGTTTAAACCCATTCCCTGTGTCCTGTCCCTCCATCCCTTGTCCCCAGTCCCTCTCCAGCTCTCCTGGAGCCCCTTCAGGCCCTGGAAGGGCTCTGAGCTCTCCCTGGATCCTTCTCCTCTCCAGGTGAGCCCCCCCAGCTCTCCCAGCTTTGGCCCAACCCTTTACAAACAATTATTTCCCAGCAAAATAAGCCCTGAGTTAGAAAAACAGAAGTTTAATATCAGTGTCACCAAAAAAAGTCCATTACTTCTACATTCATTATTCCTCCATGCCAAGGAGCACCTGCAGATGCACTAACAGGGATACAGGCAAAAAAAACCCCGCAAATATTAAAGTTTTGATCATTCAGCAATGGATAAACCAAAACAGATTTTTCGTCCACATCAACAATGGAAATTAAAAAGCAAAATAAAAAACTATCAGTGTCCAACTAATCCAAGTGTTAAATAAAGCTCATTGTTCATTCACCTGGGAAGCTGAACAATCCTTCAGTGAGGTCAAACACCTGCCCTCCGAGAGCCTGTGCTCATTCCCAATTCCAGCTGTCTGCTGCTGGGAAAAACCCACAAAACAGCTCCTGTAGCTCCCGTGAAAACTAATGTTGTCTGGAAACACGACTGTTCTGTGGCTTCCTGCAGGGCACGCAAGCAGAAAGGTTGTTTACTTCTCATTTGATTCTTTTATTCTGGAGAGGAGGATGTGATTTCCCCAAAGAGGGCAGGAAAACAGGAAAATAATGTGAGCCTGGGCTGCCTGGCCAGCCAGAGCCCGCGATGAGCAATGCTCCTGGAGCTGGGCTTCCTTATTAAACTTTCATCAATCCCCTTATTAAAGTTTCATCACTCAGTTGAAAGAGAAGTTTGGGTGGTTTCCCCTCCTTTGATGAAGTTCTCTCTCCTTCTCTCCTGCTGAATAATTCCATGGAGGAAGGACCATCCTGTGGTTTCAGTGCTGGAGAGAGCAAGGGCAGGGGCTGGCGGGGCCACGCTCCGGCTCTGCCTCAGCTCACCAACATCCCACAGCTCATCCACTCAAACACAACGCTGGATTCGCCAAAGCCGCTGGAAGCTGGCCCAGGACTCCTTGAGAGCGGGGGCTTCCATCTGAGAAGTTCTGCTCAGAAACAAACCTGATTTTGCCGTAAGGTTTTTTCAAAAAGGCTTTGAAAGGGTCTTGGAGTTACCATTAATCATCCTGCATTTACAGGGCGAGTTTCAAAAGTCAAATGCCATGAAAAGAGGAGTAAAATACTATCACTGATACCTCCAGTGAGGGAAAAACGCAGGATTTTTTCCGGCGATGGTGTTTTCCCCAGATGGGGATTTGCCAGGCCACGGTACACCCTGGCAGTGAGCCAGAGTCAGCGAGGCCAGAAAAGGCTCCCAGGGCCGTGGAGTCCGAGCTGTGCCCCATCCCCACCCTGTCCCCAGCCCAGAGCACCCAGTGCCACCTCCTGGGACACCTCCAGGGATGGGCACTCCAAACCTCCCGGGCACTCCCAGTGCTCCTGTTCCAAAAATCATCATCATCATCATCATCATCCCCTGACACCAGCCCTGCCTGTAACAGGAGCTCCCAAAGTCTCTCTGAAGGAACTGTCCTCGCATCCAGCCCAGCCCCTCACAGCCCTACAGACCCCAGCCCAGCTCAGGGCTTTAAGCAGAATTTTCTGTATTTTTAAGTAGGATTCCCTGCATCTTTAAGCTCTGATGGCTTTAAGTAAAATTTTCAGTATTTTTAAGTCGGATTCTCTGCATCTTTAAGCTCTGAGTCTTTAGGCAGAATTTTCTGTATTTTTAATTAGGATTCTCTGCATCTTTAAGCTCCAGGACTTTAAGCTGTCCCTTCTTTCGACCTCAGCTGCAGATGGAGGGTGCCACTGTCACCCTTAACCCCCTTTTGCATGCGAACAGATGTTCCCAGGTGTGCCAAACAGGGGTTGCTCAGTGTTTACTGGAAGCTTTTGTGCTTCACAACCCGCTTGGCAACGGCCTGAGGGGACGTGGCACCCCCTCCTTGCGCTGACCGGGGGTCCCGAGGGGCCTGAGCCGAACCCGGCTCAAAACCGAGCGGGGGGCACCTCCCCAAAGACACCAGAGACCCCCGGAGGGCCCAGGCAGCCGCAGCGACTCGTGTTAGTACGGTTCTGCGGGAGGGAGGTGATGAGATAAGGATGTATTACACAGGAGGTGATGAGATAAGGATGAGTTAGACGGGAGGTGTGTGCACTTCCGAGGGATGAATTCGGATTTGTGGAAAACTTTCACCTCCTGTGGAATAGAAGTGTCCTTTCTCAACCTGAGCCTTTGAGTTTTAGGAACTCTAAACACCCCGATATCCCTGCAAAGGGAAACACCACAGAGATATCGCTGCAAGGAGAACACCCCGATATCCCTGCAAAGGGAAACACCTCAGGGATATTCCTGCAAAGGAAAAACACCCCAATATCCCTGCAAGGGGAAACACCCCGATACCCCTGCAAAGGGAAACACCTCAGGGATATCCCTGCAAGGAGAACACCCGGATATCCCTGCAAAGGGAAACACCGCAATATCCCTGCAAAGGGGAACACCCCAATATCCCTGTAAAGGAAAAACGCCCCAGGGATATCCCTGCAAAGGGAAACACCCCGATATCCCTGCAAGGAAAAACACCCCGATACCTCTGCAAAGGGAAACCACCCCGATATCCCTGCGAGAGCTGGATTTATTCACCAAGAGGTCTCGGGGTCAGGTAGGACGATCTCATGGAAGGGTCAGAACCATCAGCTTTGCCCATAAAGACATTGCTCACGGTTTTATTTCTGTAATTGAAGTGGGAAGGCGACAAAGTTTCTCTTGATTTGGAGAGACAACAGATAAAGCACCAAACTCCCATAAACTTAATAAGCAAAACAAAAACTTTGTGAAGGCTGTAGTTAAAGTCAAGCATTCCCAGACCTAATAAAACGCTTGGCTCGGCTCTGCTTGAATGCTCCACAAACAAAGAGACGTTTGATGGCTTTTCAGGGACATGAATGGGGTCCTGCTGTGCTATTCTTGGTCCCCAAACAGGGAGCCCCAGCACACGCACTTAAATACAAGATAATCCAATTTGGGAAGGCAAAACCTGAGTGCTTCTAAATGCAGATGTGCTTCAAATACAGAGCTCCTGCTTAGGAAATACGGGAGGCTGGAGGTCCCGGGCCGTGTATTTCATGAGAAAATCGACCCAAATTTAACAGAGAGCAGCCCTATTTAATCCATAGATGTGTAAACTGGAATTACCCAGCAAACTGGACCTGTGTTTGGATGTGGGTCTGCGTATGCTGCCAGTGGCTACAAGAAACACTGGCTGGGCTCTGTAAAGGGAGCTGGCATTAGGAGGAAGAAGAGACATTAAGGAAAGAAGGAGCAGAACGTTAACATCCTTGGGATGTCCCACACCACACCCTTGCCTCGAAGCAGGAGAGACATGGAACAAGATGAGCTTTAAGGTCCATTCCAACCCAAACCATTCCAAGATTCCATGAAAACCCTCCCAAACACACGCATAAGGCAAGGGAGCACTGGTGGCGATGCTGCCGAGAGCCAGGAGTGCCAAAGTGCAGCACCGCACCTGCAAATGACACCGGTGACAGCAAAGGCACGGAATGCCCTGTGCCACAGGGCGCCAGCTTCCATCTGACGGGGGCCACCACGGGCTCCTGCCGGCGCTCCTCAGCCTCAGCCAGCGTCACCGAGCTCAGCGGGGAGCAGAGGGGGCACAGGGACACACCTGGGCAGCCCCGGCCTCACCCACACAGCCGGGAGCAGAGCAGGAGACAATCGGAATCCGTTCTTCACACAAACACCAATCCTCTGAAACGCCTAAATGCTGCCTTCCTCCCGCAGGCATAAACCAGGCTATCATCGCGGGGGAAAGGCCACCCTTCTCCTTAGAAACACACAACACAGAGCACATAAATCCATGTTTTGCAGTTTGTGAGAGAATAATAACTGCTGCTTCTCACAGCAAATAACACCTTGGAGTAGCTGGAGCTGCAGCTGTTAAATTATGCACATTACCCTTCGCCAGCCTCTGTGCTCACTCCTTTATCTGACGAATGTTGCAGCCCCATTGAGAAAACAATTATATCATTACTGATAACTGGGGAAGGCAGAGCTGCTGTAGGAGCAGCTCCCGAAATGAATCCCGCTCAGAAACCTGATTAACTTCCCCTTTATCCCACTTAACTGGCCAATTTGCTCCCAGGATTTTTATTACTCTTCACATTAAGTGCAAATATTACATAGGAAATACCTCCGGTGCTGCCATAACACCTGAGCAGCTCCTGGTTCTGGCTGCAGGACAGGGACGGGGCCACCTGGCAGGAACGGCCACACGTCCCTCACGAGCTGGGATGTTATGGATTGGCACCGACCACAGCAACCAGAAAGGAGATCCCAAGAAGGATGGGAAGGAATTCTTGACTGGCCCTGGCACAGGGTGCCCAGAGCAGCTGTGGCTGCCCCTGGATCCCTGGCAGTGCCCAAGGCCAGGCTGGACCCTGGGGCTGGGAGCAGCCTGGGACAGTGGGAGGGGTCCCTGCCATGGCAGGGGTGGCACTGGGAGGGCTTTAAGGTCTCTTTCCACCCAAACCATTCCAGGATTCAAGGATCCCATTATTTACAGAGATGGCTGGGGGGATTTGAGCTCCTCCCTGTGCTTCTCCCACCCCGGGGAGCTCAGCTGGCAGCCAGCACCGAAGCTGCTGCTGGAGGAAGAGCTGCAGGTCTCCTGAGCAAACAGCCGTGGGCACGTGCACTGTCCGGGGGGAAGAAACCCTTCCCCTGCCCGTGCTCCCTGCAGCCCACGGACGTGGCACCAGGCTGGCAGTGTCCCTGCTCTGCCTGGCCCCTGCCCCACTCCCAGGAACGCCCTTGCCTTGTATCTGCCATTTTGCATGTGATAAAATATGCCTGTGCACGTTTAAAATACTGAAATATTTTAAAATACTGAAGTCTTTTAAACATGCAGGAACAGGAGGGGCTGTGGCTGCCCTGCCCAGCAGCACACCCATCCCCACAGCCCCTCTTGCTCCTGCCTGCGAGCACAGCTCCGTGGTTCCCCAGGCAGCCCGGGCATGCAGCTGCTTTTAGGTGTAATAAATACCAATAAATACTCTAATAAATAGAAATGAATTAATAACAGGGCTTTCCCGCAGCAGTGACTCCTCCAGCTGAGCCCCAGGCAGTCCTGGCAGGAGGAGAGGACGGCTGAGCCACAGCTCCGCTAAAACACCGAAACGTGGACCCACACTGAACGGGCCAGCGTGTTCCAGGGCATTCCCTGCTAATTAATGAGGCTGGCTAACGAGCCCAGGAGCCAGGATCTCCTCCAGCACACTCTGAACCTCAGCACTGACAGCAAACACAACGTGCTGGGCGCTGCACCGCTCTGAGATACAAACTGCTCTTGGGGAGAGCCCACGGAACGGGGAGCTCGGCTCTCGCCCCCTGAGGGACAGAGCCCACGGAATGGGGAGCTCTGCTCTCTCCCCCTGAGGGCCAGAGCCCACGGAACGGGGGGCGCTGCCCTCCCCCCACGGACAGAGCCCACGGAACGAGGAGCTCTGCTCTCCCCCCGAGGGACAGAGCCTACAGAACGGGGAGCTCTGCGCTCTCCCCCAGGGACGGAGCCCACGGAACGGGGCGCTCTGCTCTCTCCCCCTGAGGGCCAGAGCCCACGGAACGGGGGGCGCTGCCCTCCCCCCACGGACAGAGCCCACGGAACGAGGAGCTCTGCTCTCCCCCCGAGGGACAGAGCCTACAGAACGGGGAGCTCTGCGCTCTCCCCCAGGGACGGAGCCCACGGAACGGGGCGCTCTGCTCTCTCCCCCTGAGGGCCAGAGCCCACGGAACGGGGGGCGCTGCCCTCCCCCCACGGACAGAGCCCACGGAACGAGGAGCTCTGCTCTCCCCCCGAGGGACAGAGCCTACAGAACGGGGAGCTCTGCGCTCTCCCCCAGGGACGGAGCCCACGGAACGGGGCGCTCTGCTCTCTCCCCCTGAGGGCCAGAGCCCACGGAACGGGGGGCTCTGCTCTCCCCCCAGGGACAGCACCTCCGCTCCGAGGAAGGCAGGAACAAGTGGCAGCAAGCCGGTAATTCTGCTCCCCGAGTTAAGAGTGTATTCAGGGGTGGAAGCATCAGCAGCACTTTGCTCCTCAGCCCTCCACATGGAAGGACTGCTATTTTACTGCTGCAGCGACAAAACAGAGACTCAGCCCTACTGGAATGCATGCTCTGCTCCTGCCCAAGGATCAACATTCTTTTCCAGGTACAAATCTCAGTTACCTAAAGCATCACGGAAAATTTGCACAGTTAATATTTATATTTATGCTTATGACTTTTAGTTCTTCTGTTAACTTATGCAGATTAATGGAATTTATTTCACAAATGACTGAGCCTTATTGAGATGATGGATCCACTGCTCCCCTCTCCTGCTGGCTGTCTACACAGACCCCACCGAACTCTTAAAATGAGCAGCCAGCAGAATCCTGCATGGTCTGTGCCACAGAATCATAGAATCATTTAGGCTGTCAGCGATTTCTTGTTTGAAAAATAAACTCAGTGGGTGGGGAGCGGTTGGTCCCTTCCTTGCAGAGGTCACCAAGCAGCTACAGAACAGCCTGGCACAATCTGCTAGAATTACACACGGCCTTTCGCTTCTCTCAGAGTCATTCAGAGGATGAACTGCACTTGGCCACCAAGGTTCTGCTAAGCAAGAGATTTTCAGCTGAATGGAAGCGAACCTTGACTTTAGAGAGCAGCTTTGCCTCTCTGGGGGATGCATTAAGGGGAAAACACCAAGACACAGGCAAGTAATTAATTATTGATGTACTTATTTCCTGACCTGGGATCAGCTGAGGGGCCAAGACGAGCGTGGGCAGTGGCCTGGAGGCAGCAGCTGGCCTGGCTACAGCCATGGCTACTTGATTGCTCAGCAGCAGAGGCTTCTCAGCCCCCTGGAACAGCCTGGACTCCTCGGGTTGGACCCAGGCTGAATCCAGGGCGAAGGCATTGTTCAAGTAGATCTGTCCAACAGAAAGAAAGAAAAACGTTACAGTTTGAGATCCAAAATTCAGAAATACGATGAGAATGAAGCATCTTTAACTCGGTATTTCAACAGGCAGTGCCTCAGCTGGGGACAAACTCCCCAAACCAGGTGGGTTTCTGCTCCCTCCGTGCTCAGACTGAATAGAAGTGACCACTTAAGAATTAATTGGCTTTAACGTGACTCATCAGCTGCTGCAGCAGCACAGGAGGCGAGGAATTCCTGAAGGCAGCGTTGCCCTGACACAGCCACTCCGAGTGGAGTGACCCCATCAGCACCGGGGACGTGGTCACGACCGGGACACGGGGATGAGGGACAGCGGGGGACAAGGGCACGAAAGCAGCTGAGGGACAGCGGGGGACAAGGGCACGAAACCAGCCGAGGGACAGCGGGGGACAAGGGCACGAAACCAGCTGAGGGACAGCAGGGGACAAGGGCACGAAANACCCCATCGGCACCGGGGACACGGTCACCTCCGGGACCGGGACACGGGGATGAGGGCCAGCGGGGGACAAGGGCACGAAAGCAGCTGAGGGACAGCGGGGGACAAGCGCACGCAACCAGCTGAGGGACAGCGGGGGACAAGCGCACGCAACCAGCTGAGGGACAGCGGGGGACAAGCGCACGCAACCAGCTGAGGGACAGCGGGGGACAAGCGCACGCAACCAGCTGAGGGACAGCGGGGGACAAGGGCACGAAAGCAGGTGTTCAGCACTCAGATGGCAAATCGGCAGGTGTGGGGAACAGAGGTGGGATGGGGACACGGGACCCCGAGGGCCACCCTGGCACCGGGGATGTGGCAGCGCCCGTAGTGACACCGCTGCTGCCAGCGCTGGACCGTGGCATCCCTTTGGGACAAAACAATGGGAAATCCAGGGAGAAAGGGAAGATGGAAAACCCCCATAACCACATCTCGTAGGAAAATGAAGACATTCTACTCAAAGGAATAAATATTAAAGATATTTTAGTCTTATTAAAACTTGGGAACAGCGAAGCTCTAACTGCTGCTCCATCACCTGCCCCTTCCAACATTCCTCCTCCTCCGCAGGGTTTTCCAGACAAACACCGACCTCTCACACCCCTCCCCAAACCACTGAGCCCACAACGCTCTTCAGCTTATGTACTTGATGTACTCCAGCCGTAAAATCCCTTCAGCACGCCAGGGTCGCACTTACTTTGCAGTTGGGCAGCCTTTTATCAACCCAGCTCTTCCCGGCGTGAGGCGGCACCGTGGCTGTGTACACCGGAGGGAAAACGGGAACGAACTCCACGCTGGAAGAAGGGGAAAATCCTACGACCGGTGAATGAGCTCCAAATATCCACTTCAGAGAGAGAAAGAGAAAAAAAAAAAAAAAAAAAAAAAAGGAGGAGGAGTTAACAAAAGGATTTTATCCTGAGGAACCGATGCTTTCCATGATTTCCTAATTACATGACAGAGGAGCATGGAAAATCTCTGGAATGTCCCTTCAGCCCGACAAGGGTTTGTGTTTCTTTGGGCTTCACAGGGTGAGCAGCGAGCGGCACTGGCGGCACAGGCCGGCTCGGGAAGCCACCGAGCAGCAGCCTGGAGCAGGGCAGCAGCGGCGGTGGCTGCGGCCGCCAGGCAGGCGAGGGTTTCTCTGCTCACACCGAGCCTCGCACACGGACCCAAAACAGCACCAGGAAGAGCCTTAGAATGCGTCTGGAGAACCAAAGGAAACGGCAGAAATGTATTTTTTCTCAACTTAAATTCGCCTGGCAAATGGGTTCCCACAGCAAAACCACCTCTGCAGGTTCGTCGAGCGGTCTCCCGCTGGGGAATAATTGATGTTCCCGTTTCATCAGAGCAGCACCGACTGTTTTCTCCCGAACCACAAGAGACGCTCGAGCTCGAAAAGGCTGGAAATCATCATACGGAATCGAGCGGAGACCACAGCGCTCACAGCTCGCGTTTATTTTTACTTCTGTCTACCAAAAAACATAAAGCCGAGGCAAAACTGTGCGCGCAGCTCCGACCCCTCCGCCGTGACGGGCCGAACGCCCGGCTGAAGGCTCCGCTACTGCGAGCAGCCTTACGGCAGCAATTAATAATTGAAATATTCATCAGGGAAAGCACTGGCGCGACACGCTGGTTCCAGTAACACGGCTCAAAACTTTCGTCTTCATAAATATTCACAGAACGCACAGCGGCGATGCTGCCCCGGTTGCCGGAGCGCGCCTGGAGCATCCCTCCCGTTCCGGCTGCATCTGCGGAAAGCGCATCCTGCAGCCGGCGGGGAGCACGGCCCCGCCGGAGGGACCCCCGGCCGCACCGAACGGACCCCAGCCCCTCGGGCAGCCCCTCGCCTCCCGGAGAAATCCCTGCCGCACGTTTCCAGAGCCGCTGGAAGTGCCGCTCCAACACACGCGGGGCGACCGGCGAGCCCGCCGGGAGCAGAGCATCGGGTAGGGAGAGCAGCGCCCGGGGAAGGGGAGATGCAGAGCTTGGGAAGGGGGGGAAGCAGAGCTTGGGAAGGGGGGGAAGCAGAGCTTGGGAAGGGGGGGAAGCAGAGCTTGGGAACGGGGGGAAGCAGAGCTTGGGCACGGGGGGCCGCAGAGCCCGGGCAGGGGGGGNGGAGGGGGATGTAGAACCCAGGGAAGGGAGATGTAGAACCCGGGGAAGAGGAGATGCAGAGCTTGGGAAAGGGGGTGGTGCAGAGCCCGGGGACGCGAGATGTAGAACCCGGGAAAACAGGGATGCAGCGCCCGGGGAAGAGGGGGGATACAGAGCTTGAGAAGGGGAGGATGCAGAGCTCGGAAAAGGAGGCTGCAGCGCCCCGCGGGGTCTGTCCCGCCGCCGCCCCCATCCCGCGCGGGCGGGGGTCTCGGTGCCGCGGCTGGCACGGCGCAGCGGCCGGCGGCTCCGGGAAAGTTGTGTCCCCGCACGGCGGCTCCGCCCTTACCTGGCCGTGCAGGAGCGGCTCCGCGGCCGCGGGCAGCAGCGGCAGCAGCGGGGGCTCGGCGGGGCCGCGCCAGCCCG
>VWPU01007438.1:0-40868 GCA_013398955.1 Callaeas wilsoni
GTGCGGAGCGGCCCCGGGCACCGGCACGGCCCCGGCTCCGGCCCGCCCCGGCGGGGCGAGGGAAAGGGACGGTCCCTCCAGCGGCACCGCCCCGGCCCCGGGACGCCCCGGCCCTCCCCGCCCGGCGGCTCCGGAGCACGGGGAGCATCGCTGGCCGTGAGAAGCGGCGGGCAGCTGCACCTGTGGGTGCTCAGCCGCGGGGGTGCCCAAAGCCGTGGACACCCAAATTCATGGGAACCCATGCCTAGGGATGCTTATCCTCGTGGGTGCTCAAACCCATGGGCTCCCACCCTCACTCCCCCCCAAACCCATGGGCACCCATCCTGGGGATGCTCACCCTCGTGGGTGCTCAAACCTATGCGATCCCACCCTCATTCCCACCCAACCCCATGGGCAGCCATCCTAGGGATGCTCGCCCTCATGGGCGCTCAGACCTGCGGAGTCCCAGCTCTGGGGATGCTCCCACTCGTGGGTGAATAAACCCACGGAAATCCATTCCTGGGGATGCTCACCCCGCGGGCACTCGCTTCTAAAGTGGCTCACCCTCGTGGGAAACCAAACCCAAGGGCACCCACCCTCACTGGCACCCAAATCCCTGAACACCCACACCTGGGGACACTCACCCCCGTGGGCCACCCAGACTCTTGGACACCCCCTTGAATCCCCCCCTCACTTCCCCCTGCCCCACTGATCACCCTCACCAGCCTCACCCACACACCTGGACCATTTAATTTTGGGGCCAGGTGGTTCCCTGCTCCATCCCACGAGGAAACCAGTGTGCAAACACCTCCTGACTTCCACAGCCACTGCCTTCCCACACGGGATAACCAGCTCCAGCTCATCCTTACAAAGCTAACACTGGGGAATAAAGTAGGAGGCAAGATTGTTTATTACCGCAAGCAATTTTAATACAAAAATGTGTCTGGTTTTTAAACAATTCATTGGTAGAGCTTCAGTTTTGCCTCAATTTGAAACCAATTGAGAGAATCACACAGCAACACGGTCAGAGCCGGAGAGGAACAATATTTAATAAATACAGGAGCTGTGGAGAGCCCTCGCCCCCGGCCCGTCTCCTGGTCACTTGGTCAGTTGGATTTTATTACAAAGAAAAAGGAGCGTACAAAAGCGAGACAGGACTTGCAGCGAGTGTGCTGGTGAGACTCATTTCAAGGACAAGCAACTGTGCGTGTAAGTCCAGATTTCTCCTAGGAGCAGAGTTCACATCAATCTCAGCCTGGCTGGAAGTGGAATGACCAGTTAAATAATAAATAGGAAACAAAGAGATGCAGATAAAACAGCGATTGTGTAAGGAACGCCTCGGGTCGGGCTCGTTAAGCCATCAATCCAGAAGAATCCTTGATTTTGGAGGGCCCACCACCTCTAAGGGATGCATCCGAGTGATCCAGACCTGCAGTCGTACCCCGTGCTCTCCTCCGGCGTGAACCCCCCTCCCCAAAACCCTCCCCCTCGGTTTGTTCTTTAAAAACAAAGTTGTCAGGACAGCGTTTTCAAGACAGCAAATTGTCACGGCCTTTGCTGTAGTGTGTGCAAATTTTATTAAGTCAAACTCCGCTTTCTTCAGGTAAAACCACATAGCTTTAAAAAAAATGGAAACATAAGCCCCAAGTCCCCTCACCTCATGTTTCTCTGGTTGAGGTATCTGTGATTTACAAAAAGAGAGTTCCTTGAACACTGCAGGATTCAGGTCTTTGCTTTTAAATATAATTTACCTTGCTGAGACAGCAAGTTAAGTTTATAAAGATGCATTTAGGAAACAATCCTAAAAGATAAAGCAGGTTCACACCCTGCACCGCGCAGAAATCCTATTTATATTTTAGTTTTTCTTTACACTTTCACATCTTGACCTTTTTTTTTTTTCCTTCCTTTTTTTTTTTTTATATTTTTTTTTTTTTTTTTTTTTTTAAATCTTTTTCTTGATTTTTTTTTTCTTTCTTTCTCTCCCACATTTCAGTTTTCCAGGCCCCTCTCTAAACAGGGGTCACCGAGAGGCAATTTTTTTATCTACATAAATATTCACATGAAAATAGTAACTTACAAAAAAGGAAAAAAAAAACCAAAAAAACAAAACAAAAACCAAAACAAAAGAAAAAAACCCAAATAAGGCAGCTTCATAACACAACTTTTCTTTTACACTTTTAACAATATAGTTTCTCCCATTTAGAATAAATATACATCCAATGTACGGAGCAGGGGTTAAAAACTGGACACAGGTTGGGTTTTTTTTGTCGGGTTGCTCTTTCTTTTCTCAGGAGCGTGGCGGGTACAGTATTATCTTTTAGGGCCTGGAGTTTTTGGGGTGGCAGTGGGCGTTTTCTTGGACATGGTGGGGATTTTGGAGGGCTTGGCCGCGCCGCGGCGCGAGCTCTGCCCGCCGGCCGCGCTGCTCTCCGAGGTGTCGGAGCAGGCGGACTGGGTCTCCAGCAGGTCGAAGTCGGAGGCGTCGCTGCCCCTGCGGCTGCTGGCCCGGCTCCCCGTGCGGCTCCCGGCGCGGCTCGTGGGACGACTGGCTGCTTTTTTAGGATCTGCGAGGAGATGCGCGCACGGCCGTGAGCGGGAGGGTTTATTCCTCCCCCGTCCCCACCTGCGGCTGCTCCCACCAGCGCCCCAGAGATGGGAGGTTCAACATCAGGATTGATTCCTTCCCGAATTCCAGCAGCTCCCTGGAGCGCGGAGCTGTGCCAGCACCTCCTCCCCCAGCCACCACCCCACCGCCCATCCCTCAAATAATTCCCGGTTTTCTCCACCGATACAAGCAGCGACCGCGCCCGGGGGGTTGGAGGGGTGGGGAGTTTTCCCATCCTTTCTCCTCACTCACCTGCCCGAGTGGTTTTGGCACCTGTCGAGACCGGTGAGGAGCTGTTACTGGTGTCCCCAGCCAGCGAGGTCCGGCTGGAGTGGAAGGTGGGGCGCTTCAGCTTGCTGCCTGCCGAGGGGGTCACCTTGGGAGGAAGCACACACGGCACATCCTTCAGCACCGTGACGGGCCCGGATCACAGCNTGGCACATCCTTTAGCTGTCACCCATACCGTGACGGGCCCGGATCACAGCCCAGATCGGATCCTCAGCAGAAATTTAGGCATTTAAGGAACCCCCATCTTAATGGTCAGGGAGGACACAAGCCGCCGTTTCAGCAGCAGCTCATAAAATAAGGGAAAAGCCCAAATCCTGACAATTTGGAGGGGAACGGCAGTTTGTGTGCTGCAGGCTGATGAAAGGGAATTTGTTGGGGAAAAAAGAAAATTCCAAGCAAAGCTGTTAGGAGACAGCATCAGCTGGGCTTGAAAACTCCACAAAGGGAATGTGAAATATGGGAAAATAGGAATTTTAGCATCCAAGCAGCTCAGGAGCATTTTGGAAGGTCCAGTCCACTCTGGGATCTTGAGAAGCAAAACCCATTTTGGGGAGAGGTGCAGGGGCACCCTGGTGCCAGTGTCCACACCACTCCCAGCACCCAGAGGAGCCAAATTGGAAAAGTGATGGACAGGGACACGAAACAGAGCGGATCGGCTCTGGCTGCATCTTGAAACGGTGCCTTTTCCCGACCTTTGAGATGTTGGAAGTGCAGCTGGTGCAGGGGGAAGCAGCACAACAGGCAACTCTGCTCCCGCCGCTGCTGGGGGAAGCCAAGGGGAAGGTGCCAGCAGGGCGAGGGCACCTGGATCCGGCTGGAAAAGGCAGCTCCAGTTTCTGTTCACCATCCAAAGCTCTGGGTTTGGGGCAGCGCCTGCCTGTGGTGCCCCCCTGCCCTGGGGTTTTTAGGGATGGCTCCAGCTCGGCTGCATCCCTGGAGAGACGGACGCAGATCCCAGAGGGCATTTCCCACAGAGCTTCAAAGCAACAGCTGGAGGGGTTTTCCTCCATCCCCTGGGATTTTGTGATTTTTGAGCACCTCAGAAACGTTGGAATGCGATGAAACTGGAGCTGCGGGGGGAGAGGGGCAGCTGAGGGAATTAAAATCCATTAACACGCGATTTTCGAGGTACCATTGTCATCATCAGAGATTTCGATTCTCATCCTTGATCCTACTTTAAAATAGGCAGCAAGCATCAATTTAGGGCAACTGGGGAAGTGCTCCTGACCTCCTGGTGAATCAAATTAACCCCTTTTCCACGTGGAAGCGCCGCTGAGCAAGACACAGTTACCTCACCAGCACAGCGAGCCACCGGGATCTACCCGGTGCTACTCATCGCCCACCCGCAAGGGCAGGGAAAGTCCACGAGGAGGCTGAAAACTTTAGGGAAGCCAAAGTCTCAGCCCAAATTCATCCTCCTGGGAGCACCAAGGCGGTGGCTGGGCACACCGGACGTGCTTTGACACGGTGATAAACACAAGCTCCCCATAAAACTGAGGCGGCGTGGTTACGCTGCATGCGCTGTAGCTGATTTTCAAGTCTCAACTCGGCTGCTGGGTTTCAATTTTGGGAAGCCAGACGCGGCCCCTTTCCGATGCAACAGCTTTTAAAGCTCGGGAAAATTAATCTATTTTTCAAAGCACAAAGAGGATTAACGCGGTTTGGAAGCAGGTGGAGGTGAATTGAAAGCGTCGCGCTTCACTCCGAAGCCGGAATTTTTATTTTAATCCGAGTTGGAGACCCATGAAAAACGCCAACAGTCGGAGCGTTAGCGGTGCTACAAGCGCTGCTCTACCACGAGGAAAGCGTTAAGAGCAGGCAGGGCAGTGGGATGACTCCGTGCCAGGGGCACTCCAGCCTGCCAGCGGGGCCCTGGGGCTGCCAGACCATACTCTACCTCGGCGCTCGGGAGCTGGAAGTCGGAATAATCGAATCCCCTCAGGGGGGTGCTCGCTTTACTGTTTATCAACCAGGGTTTGTCATAACATCGAGAGAAGTGATGTGGAGTCTGTGAAATGGAAAAGCCAAGGAAGGGGGGGAGAGGTGGGATGAGTGGTAAAAAAAAAATAAAAAAAGAGAAATGGGAAAGTATCCGGAACAGAGGCACTAAAATGGAGCGAGAACCAAACGGGAATTACATAAATTAAAATAAAGGGGAAAAACCCAAAAGGTGATGAAATAATGATGTGGTGGGGAAGGAGAGATGAGGGGTGATGGCTTCCTCCTGACACCACAGCCCTGCCTCGGGCACCAGGAGCCTTTGGCTGCACGGCGAGTGCTGGGGACCCTCCTGCGGAGCCACAGCCTGGGCTGGAAACCTGGAAACCTGTTCTGCAGCATCCCACCCCCATCCCACCCGGACACCAGCGAACACCTCACAGAGCCCTCACCAAGCCCCCAGGCCCCAACCTTCCTCCTCCCTTCACCTCCTGCAGCTCCTCATCCGGCTTTTGGAGACCGGCGGTTTCTACAGGGAAGGGAAGGGAAAGCTTCGGC
Source organism: Callaeas wilsoni (assembly GCA_013398955.1). Taxonomy (NCBI): domain Eukaryota; kingdom Metazoa; phylum Chordata; class Aves; order Passeriformes; family Callaeidae; genus Callaeas; species Callaeas wilsoni. Next base: position 5,369 of record VWPU01007438.1, read on the forward strand.
CCCGACGCCCACCTTGGCTCCGCTGGCCGGCGTGGCCGGGGAGGACGGCATGGAGGCGCAGCTGTGGTTGCTCTGGCTGGCGCTGGAGCTGGATCGTGTGGGGGAGGCCGCCCGGGAGGAGGGTTTGGATCTCCGGCCCCGCGAGCGGAACGGCGTCATCCCCTGCGAGGCTCCTTCCGGCAGGATGAACTTCTCCCGCAGCTCCAGGTTGGTCCGTCCTCGTGCTGGAAGGGGAGAAGGGAGAGGAGAACTCAGCTCTGGAGGGACCCGGCGTCCTCAGCGGGGCTCAGGAGGCTCCAGGGCTGGGAGCAGCTTCCTTGGGCATCTCCTCACGCCCATCTCCGAGGGCAGCGAGGCCGCCCTGGTTCTCCTGCTCTGCCTTAAAACCACCTCCTGCCACGGATCAGCTCTTTGAGAAACTGGCTGATTAAAAGCTGCCCCGGGGCCAGGAATTCACACCGGATGCTCTGCTCCTCTCTTGTGGAAAAGCATCCCGATGGCCTTTAAACTCACCATGTCCCAACAGCAGCCAATGCCATCTTTAACGTGGCTTAAAAATAGCAAAAGCAGCTTTGAAGCGTTGAGATTCTTGAGAATCTGAGAGATTCTGCTCTCTCGCACCTGTGGGCAGCATTTTTGGGATGCTCCACGCGTTTTTGGGGAGAGAGGAGAGAAAACCAACTTTCCAGCTTTTCCAACCAGCCGCTGAAAACCGATTTTTCAAAACTTTCATCCAAACGCCTCAAAGAGCTGGAGGGTTTCCCTTCGACAAGCAAGGGGCAACCAAGCAGGGGGAAGGTCTGTGGGCTTCAGCTCGCGGGCCAGCGGACGTGTGCCAGGGTGGTTCATGCTCAGGGGTGTTCAGACAGGGAGCGAGGGCATGCACCGAGCCTTACGGGACACCGGAGGAATTCCGGAGCCGATGGATTACGGACCAGAAAGCCAAGAAAGCAACTGCAGGAGGGGAAGCGCCACGCTGAGATAACCAAGGGACAGAAACAACCTCGATGTCAGCGCTGCAAAACATCTGCTGCAAAGCGTGAAGGGCGGAGGAGGAGCAGGAAAACCCCGAGGGCTCCCCGGAGCAAGCGGCGCTCGCTGTAAATCATGCTGCTTTCAGCAACAGCCGTCGGGCAGCCGGAGCACGGAATGCAGCAGCTTGAACAAGACACAGCCGAAGCGATTAACATCCCAGAGACCCCAGGGAAACACGGAGCACTCTCCAAAACGCGCTCCAGTCCCGGCCAGCCCCTGGCTAATCCTGCGCTGTCCCCTGGTTGTGGCTCTTGTCCAGCCCCGTGGCTCGGACCGAAGTCAATCCTCAAGGTTTTGGACAGGAGGTGACCCCGGTTCTCCACGCTCGCAGTGTGTGACCCTGGTCTGTGTTATCCCAAATGTCCCTTCCAAACACAGCCCTAAAAACCCAAGATTTAAGGTGGTTCCTCCCTTCTAACGTCCTGCTGTCTCTTCCTTACGCTCTGTTCATCCAGGAACTTCTTGCACTTGAATTTTCCTGTGTTAATATTGACATGAAACATCTTTTTTGCTTCACCTGGGACACACTTGTGCGAGGTGACTCTTATCAACACACCTAAAGCAGGACATGTGCTCAAAATCCCCCCAAAAATCCAACCCAGCCCCGAACAGCCCCATGGACAATGATGTCTAAAAGCAGCCCCTTTTACAATTCAAATCTGGCTTGTGGCAATCCAGAATAAAGAAGAAGGGCCACACTTCCCCCCTCAAAGGGAAAAGTGGAAGAAAAAAGTTAATTTTAAGGTGCTGGAAGAAGACCCAGCACCATCAAAATAGGTATTTAAGGTGCACAGTCCTGCCCAGTTCAGGGTTTCTAAAATAGTTCCTTATGCAGCTGCTCTAAAGACAAAAAATAAACTGAGAAAATCTGGATTAAAAACGCATCAGAGAGAGGCTCAAAGCCAGAGGAGAAGCGTGTCCTCATCCAGCAGGATGAGCCTGAACCCCGCGGCCACAGCCCAGTGGAGCAGCACTACAGGTTCACGGATCCTGGGCTGGAGCATCTTCTCCCCAGCGTGTCCCACACTGGGATTTCACCACCTCCTGGTTCTGAACCTTTGGAATTCCTCCAGGTCACCTCTAGGAAACTCAACTCCATCACCCCCAGAGCCACGCAAGCCCCCAAGGGAAGTCAGGACCCCCAGCACGGCGCTGCAGCCCCTCTTGCTGGGGTCTTAAAGCCAAGGAGAACACAACCCTTCCCTCCTTCCCTGGATAAACACTGCCAGGCTTGCTGCAGCTTCACCAGATCCTGGCATTCCAAGCTCCTGGTTCGCTCTGGATCTGTTTCCTCCAGCTCCTGCCCACGTGGATAATGACCCACGCTGGTCACCCCGTCACAGCATCCAAACTCCCCTCAGCGGGTGGGAAGACACCGACTGCACCAAGGCTTACCTCTGCACGGGTCATTCTTCACTAAGAACTCGTCCAGGGCCATCCATCCTCCGCCCACACGGACCATGACCGTGCTCCGCAGGATACGGACCAGCCGCAGCTGCTGGGAATCTCCAAACTGTGGGGCCAAGGAAGAGGTCAGGGAAAGGGGAACGACCAGGGGAACGCGGCTCCTTCCCTCACCGGGCTGCACCGAAGGCTTTCATCCACCTGTTTCATAGTTTTATGGCTTCTCCAGACAGGTTCTTCTGGAATAAGTGCAAGGTAACCCCAACTGATGTGGAGCTTTCCTGCTGCCTGGTTTGAAGATGACGCAACCAACCCAAATCCTTTCTTTTTAGAGCAACAAAGGAGATTTTAGAGCTTGAGGGTCGGATGGGTTTTCTCAGCCAGAACTGCAGTTCTTTTCTCTTTTTTTGTGAAGGAAACAGAGGCTGGCAACGCCCTGACCCTCCTGGTGCAGCCCACGTGGGAAAGAGCCGGCTGGTTCAGCAGGACAAGCCGAGCGAGACACCTCTGCTCACCACCAAGTCTGAAATCCAGGGATTCCCCCGAGCCTCAGACTTGACCCCACCAGCCACAAAGCCCCTGCTGCAGCAATCGCCCGGTGAGGATGTTTGGGTGAGCGCAGGGTGATGGGAATCCAGGCAGGAATCCCCAGCAATGCTGATTAGTGACTGCGATGTTCATTAGTGGTTTGAAACGCCTGCGATGTCCAAGAAAGTGCACTCCAGATCAAAAGCATGTGTGTACAAAGCTCCCCTAAATCTCCTGGACACCCAAGCTCAGGCTCCTGGGTGTCTGCCAGGCCTGGGAGGGACATGGAGAGCCTGGCTTGGGTGTGGCAGCTCTGCAGCCAGGTCTACAGAGCACCTGCTGGGCTGAGAAGACAGGAGAACCAGCTTTTGGAAGAGAGACCCTCTCCAGAATGATTTAAAAAAGGGAGAAAACCCCCAAAACATTTTCCATGGGTGGAGACACAAAAAATGAGAGATTCAATGAAAACAGAGAGTGCAAAGTGACTGGGATGGGTCAGGGCAGGAGGTGACATCTCTGACCTGCAGGGATATGGGACCTGGACCATTGGTGGGTCACCCTGCTCAGGGTCCTACCAAGCTGTCCTTGCCTCAGTTAAAGAGCTGCCACTGTGCTCACAGGCAGGGAAGGGAGCAGGGAAGCTTTTTCCTTCTCCCCAGGCTCTACACGAGGTGTCCCTCAAGAGCAATTCACATTATTTCTCAGTTTTTGTTGAAAATGTTTCTATAATCACTGCCTAAATTGAAGCCAGAGCTCTCATCCACTTCCAACTTCCAAGTGTGTTTCATTTTGGGCATCTTTTGGGGCATCTTTTTTGGGTGGGCACCATCACTGCATGTGAGAAAGCAGCTTTTTTTAATCTGGGCTGGGGCAGTGGGGCCATCAGAAGGGCATGGGGTGCAAAAAGGGGCTGTGCAAAAGGGGGCTGTGCCCCCCGGAGCAGCTGAGCTCATCTCAGGTCACGACAGGATCGGGATACATGCGGGTTCTGGGAGGGGAGCCTTGCTCCAGCCAGGAGTTGCTCAGTGGGAGTAGCAGGGATGAGGGTTTAGTTGTCCTACAGGATTACTCAGCGCTCTCATTCCGTGGTGATTGCGGTCCAAACCCACCCCGAGCCTGGTGCAGGTCGTACCCCCCTGGGCTGGCTGTTCCCCTCAGGAGAACACACCCATCTGTACCCCAGTGCCATGACCCACCACCATCAACACCTCCAATATATCCAGGAGAGGAGCCCAGAGAGAAAAATCTCTCCGCTTTTGCCAAATCCTGCTGTTTTCCCATCGAATTTCCTCCCTTTTTTCCGCCCAATCTATTTTTTTTTTTTTTTTTTGGGGTGGCTTTCCTCTGTACCAGGCTCTGCTGAGCAGGGCTCCCAGATCACATCCTCCCAACAGCACCACAGGACAGAGCAGCATCACAACACACAGAGCCACTACGGTGGTTAAAGAGATTCCAGAGGTGAGAGACAGCACCACGAGGCAAACTGTACCTGATTGCCGAGGAAGAACTATGGAGGGAGAGGGAACGGGGAGAGAGGAGGAAAGTCCAGAGGAAGAGGAAGGGAAAGAAAAAACAAGAAAAACATTTATGGGATTAACAGTGCAATAACCATGAAATCTGTTAACTGCAGGAGTTAGAAATCTGGGGGGTTTGGGCTATTTGGGGGGAAGGAGAGGCTCTGGGAGATTTGGGGCAGTGCTGCCGGAGGGGGATCGGCTCCTCCTGGCCACAGCATCAGCCCTAAACCCAGTCGGGGCAGGAAAGTGGGAATTCTGCCGCCACTTCACCTCGGTGAAGGGTTTGAAACATAAACAGCAGCTCGTTACAAAGAGATTCTGTCAGGAAATTATTCTCCCTTCTTCGGGAGCGAGCTAAGAAAAACACAGGCGTAAGGTACACTCATGCAGGAGGGAAACTCCAAGGGCGGCTCCGGCGGAGTGAATGCGGCGTTTCACGGGGCCCCCGGGCCGCCTGCCCCAGAACAGGGACACTTTTATGTTCTCCCGGTTCAGGGAACGCCCTGGGGCCAAGGATGGAGCTGGGAAAACACATCCCAGCCACCTCCGCCGCCGGGAGCCGGCGCGCCAGGGGACGAGGTCTCTGCCTCACCCCGGGTACCCTGTGCCAAGCTGGGCACCCCCTGGGTGATGCCCCCTCCCCGGCTGGGAAGGGGGAGCAGGATTTGGGGAGCTCTCCATGCCCTCTGCCTTACCCGGTATTTGTTCTCGCCGATCTGCTCCACCTGGAATCTCTTGGCACACTTGCACTGGGCCACTTGCCTGGTGACCTGCCATCACCAACAGGAGAGGTAAGGAACAAGGATTTTGGGAGTCTCCCCCAGTAGAAATCACTGCTTGGATAAAGCAGCCCCAAGCAGCCTTTCCTTCTAAAACACAGTCATTCCCAACCAATTATTTTGGCTCAGCACCACCAAAAATTCTCTTTTAATCTGATTTTTCTCTTCCCCACTGCCAACCCGCAGCCTGAACCAACCCCAACCCTGCTGAGCACCCCCTTTTTTTGGTGCTTCACCTCATCCTCGATCTTGTCAGCATCAGTGGTGGGTCTGTAGGCGTCCTTGTTGGGGTGGAGGGCAGCCACAAACTCGTAGTAGTCGATGTAGCCGTCACCGTCGCGGTCAAAGATATCGGCCACCGCCGTCATCTCCAGCTTCGTGGTGGGGAATTCTGGAAGGAGAAGGAAATGAGGAAAGGATGAGCGGGGAGCTCATCCATCAGAGGCAGGGAGGCAGGAGCAGCAAGGCTGTTTTCCAGGCTGGTTCCAGGGACTCACTGGAAGCCAGGATGCCGTCGATGAACTCTTGCCGGGTGATCTTCCCGTCCTGGTCCTTGTCGATGCGCCGGAAGAAATCCATGACCCGGGATTTCTTGTGGTTCATCCAGCGCATGTACTTCTTCCTCCAGACGTCAAAGTCGAAGTTTGCAAACTCCTTCAACTGGAAGGAAAACCCAGGGGGAGTCGGTGGGGGAAACCCCGAAGGAGCAGCACCTACAGAACCACCCCAAAATCCCCCGCCTTGGGCGAGCTCCCGGCGCTACCGCTCCCTGCCCGCCCTCCCGGGGAGGTTGGTCTGGATTTATCCAGACAATTCCCAGCGAGGGGCTGCCCAAACTGAATTCCCAGCACAGGACACACAGCGGAGCCGACAGCCAGCACGTGGATTGTGCATCCCAGGAGCACGGGATGCAGCGTCCCCCACGCTGCTGTGGGGACACACAGGCAGGGAAGATCAGCTACAGGCACACGGACACACACACACCCCGTCTGCTCGGCCGTCTGGGGATGCTTCCCCACCCCACGGACTTGCCAGGGAGGAATTCCCACTGCCAGCATCGTTTTGGGCACGGATCTCCCCTCTCCCTTTCCCTCTGAGCAGCCAAGAAGGGATTTCTTGCTCATCTTCCAGCTCTAAAAGTCTCAGCCTCAGACCCTCCAATTTAAACACCCTTCTTATCTCCCCACCCCAAAAGGACCCCCATGATCCCACCAGCTCAAGCAGCTCACACCAAGGTCACACAACAATTTTAAGGGTTTGTTGGGTTTTTTTTTTTGTCTCTCTCTAAACATTACTGGCGTGAAAAGCAACAAAGAAAAAACATGAATACGAAGGAACTGAACTGACCTACAGCAAAAGCAACAAAAAACAAAAAAACCACTCACTTCTGGGCATAGCTGCTTTGTTAAGCATAAATAAAAACAAAAATGACATTAGATGGTTGGATAAAATAGAGACAGTAATTGTTAAACTAATCACTAGGAGGAAAGCAGGGGCCTGGCTGTCATTAACTCTACAGATACCAAATACAGGGGCACAAAGCTGGTTAATGCGCAGTTAATTACTTAATTACCAAAGGGTTTTTAGCCTTAATATTTTAGGAATATTTGATCTGGGCATCTCTGGAAAGGCAGCAGGAACTGTCTGCAAGAGCTGGGGCAGCACTGATTTAAAATGCTTCTTGCACCTCTGTGGGGATGAACTCGCAGCTCCCACCCTGCCCCGAGCAGCCAGGGGCTGTTACCTCCTCCAGCCTGTCCAGGGCATCGTTGAGCTTCCTCTGCCTCTCCAGGGCCAGCAGCCAGACCTGCTGCCAGCGTGCCGAGAGCTGGTTTATCCTGGGGTTCTTCGTTTCCGACTGGGAGATGATGGGCATGCTGGGGGGAGCGGCCTGCCCCAAGGATTTCCCTGGAAAAAAGGGGGAGAAGTGGTTTGAGGTGGTGTTCAGGGGAGCAGCGGGTCTGAAGAGCAGCAGTGAAATGTATTTTGGTTTTTTGGAAGGGGAAACCTCCCACGGCCTTGCTGGCTGCTGTCCCAAGGGACGCAGTGTCCCCAGGTAGGAGGACAGGGTGATAGACAGCCCTACACCCACGTCCCCCTGCACTCAGGAATTCACACTGGACTCTGGCTTCAAGAAACCACATAAAAAGATCCCAAAACTTCATCCCAAAACAATTGCAGAGAGAGACAGAGAGGAGAGCAGTGCTGGCCCAAGCACCCCCAGGAGCAGCACACCCAGCGCAGCTGTTTCGGGAAATGCCACCTGGATTCTCCCCTCCTGACAAGTCTCAGCCACCTTCCTGGTGGCTGTTAGCGCAGGATGCCTTGGTAATTGATAATCAAAGCTAATCAGCTTCCTAGGAATTTAATTTCCTGCCACCCTAGGACCAAAAGCAGACGCACTGTTGCTGCGGGACTTGTCGATGAAGGGCCCGTGGGGAGGCTCCGTAGCTTTCCTTTTGTAAGTCTTCGTCACCCGGTCCACGTCCGGCTGTTTCCGTGTCATCTCCTCCATAAAGGACTGTCAAAACACAGAAAGGATAAAAAAACCCTTTGCAATTTCACCTTTTTTGGCTTTCCAGCCCTCACTGGGACATGCCAGGCCTGTAGAGGGAGATCAGCATCAAGCAGCAGCGACTGGGGGCTGTGGTTCAGCTGCTGCTCAGCGCTGGCTTGGATTTGCCAGGGCTGGAGATCATCCCTGGGCTGGTTTTGCTCCAGCTGGGTGCCATGCTGCTCTAATAGGGATTTCCAGGAGGAGTCAGTGCCTCCTCCACGCAGGGAGCCAGGGGAAGCATCCCTCCCCTCCCCCTGCCCCTCTCCCGAGCTCAGCTCGGGGCTCACCTGGTGTTCGGAGATGAGCGCTTTGACCTGATCAATATTCTGGGGCATGGGGTCCTGGTCCCGCTGGATCAGGGTGGTCTCAGCCCACTGGATCCAAGCCAGGAGCTCCTCCAGAAGCTCTGCATTGGCCACCAGCTCGGAAAGAGCCGACTCCAGTCTCTGCTGGTGCTGCTTTGCCCACGTGAGAACCTGTCGGAAACACGGCGTGACCACCGAGCGTGGGAAACCTGGAGCGGGAGCCACCACGGCGTGGCCACCCCTGGAACCACCGTCAGCCTGGAACCACCATCAGCCTGGAACCAACCCTGGAACCACCATCAGCCTGGAACCATCCCTGGAACCACCATCAGCCTGGAACCATCCCTGCAGGACTCACCTCCTCGAACCTGGCTCGGATGATGGTGATCCAGTGCTTGACGGTGGTGATGCAGTCGGGGTGGCAGGCGCCCAGGATGACCTCGCCCATCCCCACCGCCGCGTTCACGTCCACCCTCTTCTCCTCCACCTTCTTCATGAACTCCTGGAAGCCCCAAAGGAATTATTTGGTGATATTCCCTCCTCTGAACTCTGCCTGGGTTGTGTTTTGGAGCTCCCCCTTACCTTGTGGGCATCGATGAGGGCCTGCAGGGCCTCGGCATCGTCCGGCAGCGCTCCCCGAAAACGCAGGGACTGCTCGGCCTCCGAGAGCCACTCCAGCAGCATGTGCACAGCTGTCCTGAACTCCTCGGCCTGCAGCAACAAGAGCACAGGCTTCTGTCAGCCCTCCACCTCCCCAAACAGGCTGCTGGGTTCGCTCCTGGCAGCTGGAGTGACAACGGGGCTGAAAGGGGCTTTAAAAATACATAAAAAGGGGGAAAAAGCCCTGTTTGGGGCTGGGGTTTGGGCAGCCGGGTCCTGCAGCACTCGGGCACCTCCCTCCCCTCAGCATCAGCTGCACTGAAGAAGGAAATGTTTTTCAAAACAGCACAAGTGCTGTATCCTGAGCAATTTGGCACTCGGGTGGTTTATTCTGTAAATTGCCTACTTGACGTAAAAGCCGCTTAAGAGCCTTTGACCTTTTTGGTTGTTTTGTTTTGGTTTTTTTTTTTGCTTCACTCGAGTCTCTCTGGACACTGGCAAACACCAGCCTGGCCTGTCTGATCACTGCTGTGCACATCAGTGAGATCTTTCCACCCTCTCTTTTCAAACCAGCCTTTATCAGTTCCTTTTTTGGAAAAAGAACCAGTAAGTGGCTGCTACCACCCCACTGCTTTGCAGGGACTGCTGCAGGGTTGGTGTGTCCTGCCTGGCCAGGGCAGAACCTCTTCCCTGAGCTTCGTGTGGAACGAACCCGGAGCCCAGCAAAGCTCCCCAAGAGAGTTTCCAGCCACGGTTTTCTCCTCACCTGCTTCAGGGCCTGTTCCAGGCGGGTTTGCTTGGACACAGACAGCTTGCAGACCGTGTCCCACCGGTTGCTCAGCTCCTGCAGCTGCACCTTCACCCAGGTCGTGTCGTCCCGGCTGTTCTCAATGAGCTCCCGGCCCGAGCGCTTGAGCACCTGCACTGTCCCCGTGCGCTTCCCCAGCTCCTTCTGGAACACCTGCATGGAGACAGCAGGAGCTGAGCAAGGTTAGGCAGCTCCACTCCTGTCACCTTCCCAGTAATGTCAAAGTTCTTCCCATTTTTTTTGCTGGTTTTTCCCACTTTACCCACTGCAGGGAAACAGGAAGGACACTCCTGCAGCAAAGCACCGGCTCAGTGGCTGCTCTTTGGCTCTCGGGGAGGACAAGCCCCACTCGGGCCTTGGAGAAAGGCGCTCTCACCTTGTGAGCATCCATCAGGTTCATGACCAGATCCAGGTCGCCGTGGACAGGCTGGTCCTCAGCTAACTGGGGTTCCACCTTGTAGAGCCAGTCCACCAACGCCTGCAGCGCGTCCATGAACTGCCCCGAGAACAGCAGGGCCTCTTCCAGCTTGTGCTGCCTGGAAAACAAACATCCCAGGGAGCTTCCATGAGCAAACTCGCCTCCTTTTGTCATGTCCCACTGACCTCCAGCCGCCCCACGGAATTCCTTTGGCACAAGAGCACCGCTGGTACAACGCTGGGGCCGGGCTCACCTTTCCACGGATTTTCCGCACACCGTGTCCCACTTATCCCGGACTTCTCCCAGCAAATTGTCCAGCTTTTGAGTGTCGTCTGCAAGCAAGGCTTTTTCTTTGAGGGCTCTGCCCGTCCTGATGGTGGTGTCGTAGACAGGCTGCTTCCCACCCAGAGTCTTCTGGAATTCCTGGGAAATGGAGAGAAAACAAAACTGCTTCAGAAAGCCTGGCCTCGGCTCTGAGGATTCCCAGATTTCCATGGCAATGGCAGGCATGGGCATGCTTTTCTCCTGTCCTGGCAGAGGAGATACTGCCCTGTTCACCCTCCCAACAGAGCCCCTTCCACCCTGTGCCCAGCACCAGCCTGGCTTTGGCAGAGCTTCACCTTGTGTTTGGAGAGCTGGAGCTTGATTTTGTCAGGATCATTGGAAATCTCCAGCTCTGAGTCCAGGTGATTCTCTGCATCCTCCAGCCAATCGATCAGCTTCTTCCAGGCTTCGTGGAACTGCAAAGCAACACGAGCAAGCCTGAAACTTCACACTGGTGGTGTCCCCAGTCCCTTTGTGGTCCTGGGACCTCCTGCTGCCCATTCCCTGGGGTCTGTCACACCTTTCCCACCCCTCTCACCTGCTTGGCTCTCTTCCTGGCATCATCAAGAGCCCGTCCCCGCTCCACCGAGCGCTGCACCACCTTCTCCCAGCGGGACTGGACGCTGACCAGCAGGTTCTTGATCAGCACCACGTCCTGCTTCTGGCTGAGGAACTTCAGCTGGTTCCCGGTCTGATCCAGCTCGATGATGCGATCCCGGTGCGCGTTCACCTCGTTGGCGAACACCTGCCAACAGCGAGGTGTCCCGTGTGTCAGAGGAGCTGGCTGCGGCCATGAGCAGCCACAGGGGAGGTGAGGTGCCACCCTGGCTGCCTCCACCCCGGGCACGGAGCCCTTGGGTACCTTGTGCTCGTCGATCTGGGCCAGCACCGCGGCGAGGATGAGGCTGGGCGGCGGTGCGATGTTCAGGCTCTGCTCAGCCAGGGTCAGCCAGTTGATGAAATCCTGGAGGGAGTTCTGGAAGTCGGTGGCCAGGGCCAATGCCTCCTCCAGCTTCGCCTGTGGCAGCAGGGAGGGAGAGAAAGAGAGGAAAAAACACAACACGGAGGGTGAGAGCTCCGATCTGCAGACAGAGGCAGCCTTTGTGTCCCTGCAACAGGAACCTCATCGCCCCGGCCCGGGAACGCCACTTGTTTGCCAAGGGGAGGGGGCTGCAGTGAAAGCCACGGCTTTCTCTCCCAACAAGAACGGTCCCTGAAAGGGGAGACCTTCCTCGGCACACAGGCAGCTGCGTCACCCTCAGCTTCCTGGGAAAGGGATCTCCGTGGGGACAGGGCTGGGTGGATGGGGGGATGATATTCTGATGGCAGCAGCTGCAGCGCTGCAAATTTATTCTGGGCCCAGGCCACTGCGGCCCTTGTTTTATCTCATCCCCGGCCAAAAGCTGAGGATGGAGTCAGCTCGGAGAAGGGTTTGGCTTGACTAACAAAGCCTGCCTTTGAGAGCTGCGGGAGGCTTCTTCCCACCTCCCTGAATTAACCCAAAATGCCATTTCATTCTCATTTTCTGTGTGATTTAACCAATTCTGATGACTATCTAGAAAAAAACCTCACGCCAACAGCTTGACACTGAGCACCACCTGAAAAACAGACTCAACCTTTACGACCAAGGGAGATGGACAAAAATCCACAACTCCCAGCTTTGTGTGGGAAAGCAGAGTGGGAAAACAGGGAGCAGCTGCTGTCAGACCATGAGGGAAGGCCGGATACATCTCTCCCTCAACGTTACCTTCCTCTCCTCCATCTTGGTGCTGACCAGACACCATTTCTGCTCCAGCAGGGCCACGCTCTGCTCCGTCTTCGAGCCGGAGCCGGAGTCGTCGCGGTTGAGCAGCATCAGCCTCCCCTTGGCCAGCAGCTGGCTGTAGACGTCCTCCTTGGCTTTGAACTGGCTGTACAGCTCCTGCAAAGAGCCACCAGCCAAGGGTTAGGCAGAGGAAAGCTGGGGGGGGAACACGTCGTGCTGCAAAGCTCCAGGTGATGGGAACATTTAGGTTGAGGACAGGCCGGGAAGTGACAGCAGAGCGACACTTTGAGCTGAGAAAAGCTGGTTAAAGCATCCTGATGGTTGTTCCAGGCATCGAATGCAAAATGATCTGTAAGAGGAGACCAGAGCAGCCTCTTCTGCCCATCACACACAGAAAGGAGAAGTTTTGATGCTGCTATTTGACAGGAACTTGCTGAATTAANAAGTTTTGATGCTGATATTTGACAGGAACTTGCTGAATTAAAAGCATTTGGAAAAAAAAAAATCTCTCCTGAGAAATTACCATGTGGGCATTGAGCTGTTCCCGGGCAGTTTCTGGCAGACCTCCTGTGGGTTTCGATGCCGACAATTGGCTCTCCATCCTCGTTAGCCACAGGAGGAAGTCTTCAATCTCACCATGGAAACCCTGAGCCTGTTCGGGAACAGAGAATCGGCCCCGGATCAGATGACATCAGCCACCATTGATCATGTGCCAGGGGTAACGCTGTGTTTGCTTTGAAACCAGATAAAGAGGCAGAGCTGGATGTGCCAGCGTGTTCAGGAGGGTGAGACGCGGTGTGTCCACGACCCACAGGTGTGCCCGGTCCCCACTGCGCTTCTGGGCAGGCACTGAACCACAGGAGTTACAGAAAAACTCCCATCGAAAAATCCCAGTGCCCGCCCAACTCCTTCCCCCTTTATTTCTCCCTAAAACAAAGGGCAAAGTGGCGCCCCACCACACAGGGGGATATTCCCGATGCCTCTTCCCGACCTGCTGGAGCGTGGACTGCAGCTGCTGCTCCCTCTCCTCTGTCTTCTGCAGCACTGATTCCCAGCAGGAATTCAGCTTCTCCAGGCGGTTCCGCAGGCTGCTGGCATCGTCCCCTGCGCTCGACTCCAGCAGCTCGTTCCCTGCTTTGTTCACCGTCTCCACGGTGGCTTGGTGGGCCAGGACGTCGTTCTTCAGCACCTGCACGAGGTGGGCAAACATTGGACACCTCTCCCAAACGCCCTGCCTGCTCCCATGGATCAAACCAGCCCAAATCCTTCAGGAGAAACTGAGTCCCGCCACGGGAATGGGCTAAAAAATGTATATGGAGTGGGAAAATACTCACGTGGTGCTTCGCAAGTTCAACCTCGATGACTTTTGGGTCGCCGTTGATGGGTTTTTGGGCGTCCAGCAGCTCCTCGGTGTGGGTCAGCCAGGCCATCAGCTCTGCCAAGGCGTGCTGGAACTGGCCCAGTGCCAGCAGGGCGGCTTCCAGCTTGTGCTGGGCAAGGACAGGGATGGAAAAGGGGAGTTTTAGGAGGCTGGGAGCACCGCAGCGAGTTTCATCTTGTGACAGCCCCAGGTGTTCACTCTACCTGTCTGTGAGCAATTTTCTCGCCCAGGTTCTCCCAGAGATGTTTGAGCTCTGTCAGTGGTTCTTTGATGATGTCTCTGTCTGTCTCATCCGTAGCCTTTTTTAGCATCAGCTCACCTTGGTGATTAAGCTTTTCCATCTCAATCTGCTGCTGGTAAACCTCCATTTTAAACTCCTGCCAAGACAAGCAGGACAAAAACCAGAACCGAGTGAATCACTGGAGCTCTGTGAGGCGAAGCAGCGCCGCGGAACCGGTCCCTCCCCTCCCAAGTACCTTCATCTCGTTCATCTGCTCCTTGACCGTGCTGAGGTCGGTGCCCACAGGGGACATGTTGCACAGCTTGATCACAGCATTGTCCAGCCAGTCAAACATGGCCTGGAAGGAGCAGGGACAGCGTGAGGGAATGGCAAAGTGTCCCCTCTGCAGCTGGTCAGGGGACAGGGATGGTCCCTCCACCACCCCACAGCCACGAAGCTCGTCAGTCAGGGCAGCTCTGCCTGGCCATGTCCCTCTTCCCTTCCCTCATCCTGCTGCTCCGAGCAGGAACCAAGATTTGGGAAGAACAATGCAGTCAAATATCTGCTCCTCCTCAGAGCTGCTGGTTGAGCTCAGGCTCTCTCAGAGCCTGCAAACAATCGCCCAGGAGATGCTTCCTGCTTTAAGGAAGTGCAAATCCCAGCACAACTCCAGGGACAGGATTCTCAGTGGTGTTCCCAAGGTCCACCCACTCCACACCAGCAGCCCTGCCTCTTACTTGGAGCGTATCTTGGTACTGCACAGCCGACTGCATGGCTTCCTCCAGCTTCTCCAGCCTCTCCTTCCACGTTTTGTTTAGGTTTTCCCACGCGTTGTTCATCTGCGGAACACGGGATTGCCCACAAAACTCGTTAGGCTCTCAACCAGAGCTCCCACTTGCTCCCACCTGATTTTATCTGAAGGGGAGGCTGCTGGCTCTCCCTACCTCATCAATGCTCTTTTTCACTTCTGGCTTCTCAGTCTCACCACAGGCAAAAATTAGATCGGTCCCGAGGAGGCGGATGAACTCCAGCTCTTCATGCAACCCGTCTGTCTCCTCCTTGATAGTCTGCAGAGGCACAGAAGAAAAACCTTTATGACCAAACCCTCTTCCAAAATTGCTCTACGAACAGGAGGGTCCTTCCTGCTCCAGTGCCCTGCACCTCGGCCAACAGCCCAACTCCAAACCCAGCTCCTGCCAGGAGCAGGTGACACAGAGAGCAGGTGGCCAATTTTGTCACCACCACCACCACCCTGGTCTGCTCCCACCTCTGGGACTAAAATAAGAACATCTGTATTTAGCTGTGAGCCCGAACTGCCCTGGCTGAAGATGTTGTTTACAGGAGATGTGCTGTTCACAAGAGCGTTTTGTCAATATAGGACTGAGGGTTTTGAGGCTCAAAAGGTGCAAACCAAAGTCAGAATGGTTATAAAAAGGGAGCAGCAAGGCTAAACTTAGCAAAGCATAAAGAAACATCCCTGCTCCTCAAGGCCTGAGTCAACTCAAATCCACCTGAAGTGGATTTTGTCACTTACTTGAAGCAACCAGCAAGACACAAATCCAAGCACTTATCTCTGGTCTGACCAAAATCTAAATATACTCTTCCCACGCCAGACAGCCTCTGGCTCGGGCTGGGAGCAGAGCCATGCAAGCTTCCACATCCCTGCAAGCAAGTGGGCACAGAGCTCAGACCACACAGAGCTCCGTGTGCTTCCCAAAACAGCAGCAGATAATGTGATTTAAGGTGAAGGATCCGTGAAATGCGCGTCTGGTTTTTTTTCCCTGCAGCTCCACACTGCAATGGAAATAACTCCTCATAATCCGACTGACCGCCTACAAAACTGATTTACAACCACCTCTGGCCATGGTCATGATCTAAGATCTTGCCAATTTAGCAGATAAACTGAGGGCAGACGAGCTCCAGACTGAGGCACACCCCAAGGGCCTCACCTCTGCGGCTTCCACCTGCTGCTTGATGATGGAGGGGTCAATGCCTGGGCTCTCCAGGTCGTGGACGATGTCCTGGGTGTCCCTGATGGTTGTCAGGAGCGCTGCCATGTCGTACCAGAACTTCTCTGCAAGCTCCAGGACATCAAGGAACTTCATCTCACGTTCCTCGGTCCGAGCTTTGATGTCTTCCCAGAAGAAAACCATCTGATCCAACTTGTCCTGGATGACTGTGGAAAGAAATAAAAAGTATTCAGTGAAGAAGGGAACATTTTTACAATGCAAGAACATTTTGAAAACACTCAGAAACAGCCAGCAGAATATCCAGAGAGGAGTTAAAGATGGCCAGGACTATCAGGGCATTAACTCTGGGAGATGCTGAGGGACGTGAGAACCTCCAGCTTGCAGAAAAGCCTTTATTTATGTGCAAGCTCGGGGCAAATTTGCCCACACACTCTCCCTCCAACAAACCTCTGTTCTGGCCACCTCTAGCATGAAGCCTCTGCTCACTCAGTCCATGAGCTGCCTGTTGAGCTGCCAAGGAAGGTGCCAATTAGCGCCCATCGTGCTGACGGGTTTTTTGTGCTGGGGGACGTCCCTCCCCTCCATCAGATGCTGAATCGACACCAACAAATCGTGCCCCAGGGGCCACCAACAGGAGGCCAGCTCGGCTGAGAAGCCACAAGTACTTTTTTTCTCCTCTGACTGATGCCACCCTGTCTGCTCCAGATGGAAGCAGGCACATCTCCACCCAGAGGATCCATCCTTGCTCCTAAAGCCAGGAGAACCTCCCAAATCCATACTGAGGACTCATCCTTGCTCCTAAGGCCAGGAGAACCCCCCAAATCCATACCAAGGACTCATCCTTGCTCCTAAAGCCAGGAGAACCCCCCAAATCCATACTGAGGACTCATCCTTGCTCCTAAAGCCAGGAGAACCCCCCAAATCCATACTGAGGACTCATCCTTGCTCCTAAAGCCAGGAGAACCCCCCAAATCCATACTGAGGACCCATCCTTGCTCCTAAGGCCAGGAGAGCCCCCCAAATCCATACTGAGGACTCATCCTTGCTTCTAAAGCCAGGAGAGCCCCCCAAATCCATACCAAGGACTCATCCTTGCTCCTAAGGCCAGGAGAACCTCCCAAATCCATACTGAGGACCCATCCTTGCTCCTAAGGCCAGGAGAACCCCCCAAATCCATATCAAGGACTCATCCTTCCTCCTCAGGCCAGAAGAACCTCTTAAATCCATCCCGAAGACTCATCCTTGCTCCTAAGGCCAGGAGAACCACCCCAAATCCATCCAGAAGACTCATCCTTCCCCTTAAAGCCAGGAGAACCTCAGAAATAACCCCTGGGACTACAAAGCCTGCCCAGCAGCGATGGAGGCGTGGTTTGGGGAGAAGCTGGACACTCAAATCCACCCAGAGATACCTTTGGCTGCCAGGTCCTTGTCCGCTCCCTGGGACCGGCCGATGAGCTCTTCCCCACGGCGTTTCAGGGCCTCGAAGGAGGGCTGCAGCTTCTCCAGCTCCACCGTGGAGTTTTTGTTCTCGCTGATGCACTCCCGGATCTTGTCGACCTCGGCGGGGATGAGGGGCGGCAGCCGCAGGCGCGAGGAGAGGCTCTCCAGGGTCTCCAGCATGGGCTCGATCTTGTCGTGGAACTGGAGGGGAGCAAAGCCATTAGGGCAGGAGGGATGGGACAAAGGGCAGCAGGGATGGGACAAAGCGACAGCGCGGCGCCGCCAGCGTGAGCCACGGCCCTGAGCGCTGCACCCACGGCCCCTCTCGGAGGAGAGGGGATGGACAACGCCTGCGACAGCAGCAACGACACCCCTGCAGCAGCCACGGCACCTCTGCAGCCTCCTGCTCACACCTGCCCTGCTCCAGCACAGCCCCCAGAGCATCCACGGACGCTCACAGAGCCGCCGCCGGCACCTGTGACCCAAACACGGCAGCGCCTTGGGTTCAGCCCTAAAAATTCATTTTTTTGCTGCTGTCTCGGTGTTGGTGGCTGGGCACAAAACCCCAAGGCTGGTTGAGGGAATACCCAGGCAAAAAGTGCTGCTGGAAAAGCGCCCGTGTTTGGTGCTGATGGGAATCTCCACGTGGTGCAAGGCCAGTGGAAACCCATCCCGGCAGGATCAGCGGGAGCTGCATGCGGGTGGGGAGGAGCTGCCATGGAGCTGCAGCCTCAAAAGCAGAACCAGAAAGCCAGGAGGGAGGGAGGGAGGGAGGGAGGGAGTCTAGCAGGGTTTATTGCTGGTTTTTTAAAGAGAAGTCAACTTTGGCCTTAAAGATCCCAAACTGTCTCTGCTGGTGGGAAGGACAGCTCAGCACTGGGGCTGCTCTTGTCCCTCTCCCAGTTCCTACTGGGAGCACACCGGTGCAGGTGCCCACCAAATCCCAGGCTCTCCCAGCAGAGAGGGGCCGGGGCTCTCGGTGCAAAGTTGATCAGGACAGGCTGGCTCAGCCAACAAGCAGGAGCAAACCAGCACATCCAGCTGGAGCAGTGTGAACCCTTCCGAAAGCAAAACCTCCGCTCTGCAGGAAGCATTCCCAGCGGAAGCTGAGACCAGGCGGCAACGCAACGAAAGCCATCCCAAAAAACGTGATCCCAGGCCCCCCTCCCGGCGTTAATGTTTAAGCACGTTCTGCTGAGCTGTGCGTGGACCAGAAACGAAAGTCTGGGTGTAAAACAGAATCAGGCCAGGGAGGGTAAATGAACATCGGTGGTGGGGGGACTCGCTTACCTCCGAAATCTGCAATGGTGGGGCGCAGTCAACACAAGAATGAAATGTGGGGAGGACGGGCACAGGCAGCAACACACACAGACAACACATTCCACAATGGGAGTGAGAGATGAGAGGGGAGGGGAATGTGGAGGGGGGGAAAAACTCGGAGTTAATACAAGTGCAAACCAAGAGAAGTGACTACACAATACAGGAATTAAGAAAATAAACACCCAGGACATGACAAAAACCAACTGCGCTACGGTAACACGGGGTGAAATGAAACATAACTGGGGGTCATCAACCCTCAGCAGCAGGAACACTTCACCCCCCTTCTGGACTTTAGCACCTCCAGTCTCTGCCCTTCCTTTCCTATTTCTCCTCCTGCACTCACCCACCTCCTCAGGAGATGCCCAGACCCCGGAGACATCCATTATCTCTCCCATACAAAGCATCCCATGGCTGCTCGCTGCACTCACAGCTTATCAGAACTGAAAATTATCTCTTCGAGCTCTTTCAAGAGGCCCTTCCAACCCTGGGTGGATGCCAGAGCAGCCCCTTCGAACCAGCATCATTACTGAGGCCGTAAAAATTTACGACCCTATTTACTGTGTGGAGCCTCAAACGCCTTCTCCTCTGCTCTCACAGCCAGCACCGAGCAGCAGGAAATGACCCTGGAGGTGCCTGACCACGTTATGCCTTATAAAGGGGGTTTTACAGCGGGAATAAAACCACATTCCAAAGCACGTGGCTCTCCCAGGGGCTGTGAGAGGAAGATTCACCTCCCTGGCACCCCGGCGTACCTGGGTGGACTGCGAGAAGGCCTCGTCGAGCGCCAGGGCCCGCAGGCAAACCTCCTCCTTGATTTTGGCATACATGGCCTCGGCCCTGGAGTATTTTTCCTGCACCATCTCCCCTTCCTCGGGGTTGAGGTCCTTGAGCTGGGGCCCGATTTTCAGCAGCTTGTCGATGTGAGGTTTGTGTTCAGCGATGGACTCTCTCAGTTGCTAGGGAATAGAGGGGAGGGGGGGAAAAAAAACCACATTTGTTTAGAAATCTGCTGCGAGCTGCTGCCTATTTATTCCAAACAGCACTCCAAGAGCAATGATCGTATCTGGGAGGAACTCACACCCTGGATTTCATGCCCCAGCATCTGCCAAGCACATGGCACTGGGCTCTTCCCAACATGGCCATGGCACAGCACCTGGCACGGCTCCTTCCGCAGCCTCCGACCCTCCCCACAGCTCCACGGGGGACCCCACTGGGAATTTTTTGCTTTGCAGTCTCTACCCTAAAAGCACAAAGTGGTTTTTTTCCTGCCACAAGCAGGAAGGAGATCCAAAAGCAGCCAGGTTTCCTTGGGAGCAAGGTGAATTTTGGTATAAGGAGTGCTCCAATACAATAAGTGATTTTCACGCGGCACGCTTGCATTACACAATCAAGTTCCCCAAAAATAACAGAATAGGGGGGGAAAAAAGAGGAAAATTCAGAAGAAAAAAGGTGCTCTTGCCCCTGCCCTCTGCTGAGGGCAGAACTGATGGACAGGAGATGAAAACTCTGTATTTCTTACCCTCATGTCATCCTGCTGCTGCTTGAGCTGCTCGTGGTCGATGGCTGGGGGCGGCAGCTGGGAGATGAGGGCTTGGGTCTCCTCGATCCATGGGTTCAGCTCCTCGTAGGTCTCCCAGAACTGGTTGACCAGGACCTGGGCGCGCTCCAAGCGGGCGTAGCGCTCCGAGTTGAGCTGGCTCACGGCCTCGTACTGCTGCACCAGGGACTCGGTTTTCTCCTAAAAAAAAGAAGGAAAAAGAGGGAGGAGAGTTATGGGGAGGGATGCAAACGGGCCCAGGAAAAGGGCCAGCTCTACACTGCGAGCTGGAAGAGAAGGAGGTGCCTTTGGTGGCCTTCCACATTGTAATTCCAGTTAAAGCAGCCTCGGGAATCTCCCCCTCCCCATCCCCAAACCTTGCAATAAAATCAGGCAATAAAGGAGAGTCATAAATGTAAAGAGACTTCTGCTAACGCTGGTGGGAATTTCCAAAGATGGAGTAATTTTAAACTACTTCAGCCTGTGCAAGGGCTGAGGATTTGCCTCTCTGCCCTCTCTGTCCCCCCCCGTTGCAGTAAAGAGCAGAGGGGGCTCACCTGGAGAACAGCTTTTTGTTCCTCGCCGCAGGTCCCGAAGATCTCGTTGCGCTGGCTGAACAGCTCATCCATGGAGTCTTTGTGCCGGATGATGTCGATGGAAAAAGCCTGCAGAAAGAGAAAGGGGAGAACTCAGAGCTGAGCCCAACCTCCCCCCAGCCCATCCACGGCCACAGAGACCCTGCAAAACCCAGCACAAGTGTCCCGTGGCAAACTGAAAATCTGGCTGGGAACGCAGATTCCTGCCTGTTTTCCTCATCTACATCAACCTCTCTCTTTCAAAGACCCGAAACCAGCTCTTAAAATGAGGTATAATCCACACCCACGGTCCTCGCTGGAGGGAAAGCTCCATCATCCATTTGTTAGTGAATGTTATCCCACAAAACGACGCTCTCCAGAGCTGCATCCACCAATAACTTTGCCATTCCCAAGGTCCACGAGATTAACAGCAGGAAGCCGAGCTCAATTTAACTTAATGCTTGACGGTTCAGTCCCCCCTGTCTTAAAACACTGCCTTATTTTCCTTTTTTTCCTTTAATTTTAAATCCAATAAGTCTGTGTGCTGCTCTGATTGCCCAGGCAAAGGGAAGAAAGGGGCCGTTCATTTAAAGTGCACGTTCTTTCAGGCATGAGCTCATCTCAAAGATATATAGAAAAAAAAAAAAAAAGCAACCCCTCCAGCACCTCTTTGTTCCACGCCTGGCTGCCGGGAGGGGACTGTGGAGTCCCTCACTGCAGGGAACAATGAGCAAAAAGCAAATGGAAAGCACCCTCATTAATCAATATACACATTTTTCCAAATCCTTCCTGCTGCCAGCGCCAGTGAGACCCCGGCAGAGCTCGCTCTGGTGGCCGCAGGGAAAGGCTTCCAAGGGAGCAGCTCTCCCAAGGGAGACCAAACCAGAGCACCCACCAAGCCCTGAACGGCTCCTGCAAACAGACAGGAAGCTTTTTCCTTGGGAAGTCCAACACTTGGAGGATTTGGAGCATTTTTCCTTTGGGTTTTTTTTCCCCTTACACATCCCAAGGACAAGCGTTGCGTCTCTCCTGCTGCTCTGGGCTCAGCACTGCGCACCCCGGGGTAAAGCTCCTCCCCAAACTGCATCCCTTGACCCAAACTGGACCATCCCTCCTTGCTGCCCACCCCACCCAATCCACCAGGGATGGCACACAGACCTTCTGCACCTGCAGCTGAGCCGTTGTCTGGTCCTGCTCCAGGCGGATGGGACCCAGAGCCATCAGCTTCCGCTTGGTCTCGGCCACCCAGGCCAGCTCTGCATCGGCCGCCTGCTCGTACTGGCAAAGGGAGAGGAGGGGCAGTGGTCAGTGCTGGGCAGCAGGGACGGAGCACAGGGAGAGCTGGGGACAGCGGGAACCACAGAGGGACCCAGCGGGACACGGGAACAAACGCCTCGCCCCGGCGTGAGGAGGAGAAGGGGACATCAGGGTGGGGCTCAGGTTTCTGACTCCACGCTGCCCTCGTGGCTCCTGCAGCTGGTTTCGGGGCAGGCTGGAGCAGCCACCTCTGCCAACACCCTCCCTGCCTACAGGGAAAGGGACATCCCTATAATCAGGAGCATTTCCCTCGCTCCACAGACCACTGACTCCCAGGCGTTCCCAGCACTCCACAGCCTCCAGGCCACACAGGACAAGCCTTTTTGGGGAGGACTGTTGGCCTGGAACAAATCCCTGTGCTCTCACACCAGGGGATGATGTTTTCTCAGCTTTGACAGTCATCTGTCACTAGTTTTACCCCATCTACATCACCCCTGCAGGCAGAAGCTCACAGGCGGGATAACACAGAGTTATGTCATCCCAAAAACACCCACCAGGACGGGTCAGCCACCATCCCTGCCGCCACACGCTGCTGCTGGGGTCCACTTCTTGGCATTCCCGACAGGATTTGGCCTTCCTGTCTGTCTGGCTGTGCTCGCCATCCCTCCCGCTGCCGTGGCCCTGTGTGACCAGGGGGCCCAGCCGCTCGCCCACGCTCTCCCAAGAAAACCCCGCAGGGGTTTCTCAGTTACCTGCTGAGACCTCTGAATAGCAGCATCGATTTCTTCCACCCTCTGCTTGATGGTGTCACTGACCAGCTTGTAGCGCTCGTTGGTGTCGGACACGAGCTTGTCCAGCCCCTCGCGGGCTCTCCAGGGAACCAGCTCCAGCAGAGCTCGGCTCACCTCGTTCACCGTGTCCAGGACCAGCCTGTGCTCCATCACCTCCTTCTTCAGCTCCTGTGGACGGCACCCATGGATGTGTGCCCTTCCCAGCAGGTGACACGCCTCTCCAGCTCCTCCCCAGTCTCCCAAACCACCCCCGTGTCCCCATCCTGGGGTGCTGCTCTCCCACCTTTTGCCGCTGCTGGAATTGGGGAATCTGCTCGCCGGCGGGGGATTGTGCCCCGCTGGAAGCCAGCTCGTCCTCCACCTTGCTCATCCACCCGGTGAGCTCCTCGTGGGTGGACTGGAATTTGGTGGCCAGCTGCCGGGCCTGCTCCAGCGTGCGCAGGGCCTTGGAGCTGGCGGCGGTGATGTCGGAGTAGCGGGTCTTGATTCCATCCAGCTTCTCCTGGATCAGCAGCACCTCCTCCCCTGCGGGACAGCAGCGAGGGGAAAATGATGCTGGGCTCTGGGGAGTGCAGGAGCCACCCCAGGAGGCTCCAGGAGCCCCTTTCTCTGTCGCTCCAGCTTTTAAACAGCCAATTCCAGCCTCACTTTTCTTTGTATTAATACAACTTCAGCCTGTTTTTACTTAGAGTTGGCATTTAACATCCACCTTGGGGATGGGATGGGATGGGATGGGATGGGATGGGATGGGATGGGATGGGATGGGACAGGAGTGTGCTGCAAAGCCTGGCTTTGCCACAAGCCCCAAAGCCACCTCAACTCAGTTCTCAGCAACGTGTCACAGCTCCGAGAATAAAGGGTCAGTTCACCCCTTGCTGCTGTTTCCAAGAAGACACGGAGCTGCCTGCCAAATCCTTTGTAATCCCTCTTCCTGCTCCACAGCTCCCACAAGGACACGGGGCTGTACATCTGCTCCGAGCGGGCCACATCTGAAGGAAACGCAGCGCCCCGACCTCTCTTCCCACTCATAAACATAAACTCACACCCACGTGGCAACAGCCACAACTGCTCAGTCTGGGAAAGCAATATTAGGAGAGGGCTGGGGGTATTTTTAACCTCTTCTCCATGTGATTTAGCAGCTGGCTGCAGTGAGAAAAGCCTCCCTCAGCACTGAGCATCCCCGCGGCAGCGGTGGGAATCACCCGCTCCACAGGCTGCGAGGCTGGGATTTGGGACCAAGCAAATCCTAAGGCGGAGTGTTTGTGGCTTAGCATCCAAGTCTGGATGCAAACCAGCTACTTTGGGAGTTTCCAAAAGGAAATGAAGACCTGAGGGAGAAGAGCCTCCACCCAACAGAGCATGGGCTTCCCAAGGAAAAGCATGTGGAGGATGGATTCCCAAACCCCCCACACTTCCCAGAGTGTGCCAGGATCTCCTCTGTGTTACCTGTGGTTTGCTTCAGGAGAGCTTGTCCATTTCTAATGGCTTGGTCCACGTTCTTCTTCCTGTTCACAATTTCCTCATTCAGAGCCTGAAGAAAAAGGCAAATTTGGGTTATCCTGCTGCGGGCAGGTCCCTGTGTCCAGCCAGCCAGAGATGCTATGGAGAGCATGAGCTTCCCTACTGAGCACAGGAAGGGTGGACAACCCATGTGAAAACTGTCCAGTCACCCTGCTGTGGGAATTATTGTGACCTTCGGAACCCAAAGGCTCAAATCTGAGAGCAAACCCAACCCAATCCAACCCACTGGATCTTTGTCACCAAAGGACTCGCCCTTGTATTAGACAGAACCTCACTCTTGAAAAGAGCCTGCACAGCCCCAGGGAGCGGAAGCTGAGGCTTCCTCGGTGGCCAGCCCAGCTCCAAAAACCCACCAGGCTTTTCCAGCTCTCAATTTTGGAAACAGCATCCAGCTTTCTCAAGGCACAGGGTGGCCAAGCTGGCTCAGACACTGTTCACAAATCAAACGAACCATTTGAAGTTCCCCCGCCTTGAGAAACCCATTTTTGGGAGGGGTGGGGGGGGGCCCACAATTGTTGTTTATAACACATGAAATCTCTACACTCCTCTCCAAGCCTCAGAGAGAACCAGCAGCAGAACGAGCTTCCCAACATTAAAGTCAGGCCAGAAACATAAACAAAACCAGATAAATGCAACGAAACAAACAACACAAACATGGAAGAAAAAACGGAAAATACCAGCTGGTCGGCATGCTGCTTCTGCAGGACGTCCCGTTTGTAATCCTTTATGGACACTGAGCCCAGCTTGTCCTCCACCTCAGCCAGCCAGTTGAGCACTTCCACCTCCTCCTCCCCAAAAAGCCTGGCGTTGGCCAGAGCCTGGTCCAGCAGTGCTGCCTTCCGGCAGCACCGCTCCCGCACCTCGCCGTAGCGGCTCTGCAGAGCCTCTAATTTCTCTGCCAGCAGCCTCTGCTCGGCGGCACAGCTCAGGGAGGACAGCGACTGCCCGACCCCCAGCGCCCGAGACACGTCGGCAGCGTGGCTCTCTATCTCTTCCTCAAGAGCCTGAATGGTGGAGGGTAAAATGGACAACAGAAAGGAGGGGGGAAAAAAAAAACAACACAACAAAATGAGTGAAAAATGAGGAAAATAAAAGAAACGTAACGTAAAAGGGGGAACACGACAATGAACGCAACTGAAAAGATGGAGGAGACACAAAAGCCACCCGTGAACGGGCAAACTGAGTCAAAATTAAAAAGAAACACATGGATGAGAATGTTCTTTTCTATCCAAATCGGCTGGGAGGTGCAAGGACATAAGTTTAATGTTTACCCACACTGGTGGGTCAGGGCTTGCAGCCTTCCCTGGACATGAGACAGCCTGGATAACTCCTCCAATCCTCGTCTGTGCCAAAAAACCCCTCTGCTTGTGGTGGAAACAACCACTGGAGCGGGACCTGACTCCAACCACCTCCATCCTGTTCCTGCATAGGTCCTACCTTGTGGCGGCTGATCTGCTGCTGGATTTTGGCAGTCTGGGTACCAATGGGCTCGGAGTTGGCCAGTTTCTTCTCTGTCACCGACAGCCAGTCGGACACGGGCTCCGTGGTCTCATGGAACTGCTTTGCCAGCACCAAGATATCCTCCAGCTGCTTCTGCCTATAAAAAGTGGCCATAATATTAGAAGGAAATAAAGTGTTCAAGGCCAGGTTGGATGGGGCCCTGAGCAACCTGGTCTAGCGGAAGGTGTCCCTGCTCACAGCAGGGCCTTGGAACAAGATGATTTTTAAGGTCCCCCTCCAAGCAAAATCAGTCTGTGATTCTTTGTGTCAGTGAAAACACCAAGGAGCAGCTCCCAGCTGGAGCCAGGCATGGAAAGCAGCTCCAGGTATTTGGAAGAGGGAACTAAAGCAGCCCTGCTCAGAGCAAGGTGAGACACCATTGTCAGGCAAGCTGCAATGGCAAAGATAAAAATCAATGTGGAGGAACTGCAAAATCAGCTTTTCCTGCAGCTGTGCCTTTAGGATCCAGTTTACCTCCCTGGGAAGGTGGCAGAAAGGCTCCCCTGTAGTGCAGCTTTTTGTTGAAAGGGACCTTAAAGATCATTTAGTTCCAACTCCCTTTTCTTCCATCCCTATCACTGTCTTGGAAACTCCTCAGCTTGTGGCCAGGCTCTTGGTCTTTCAGAGCTTCTGGTTAAAGGCAGTCCTGGATGGACGGTCCAGCCTGCTGGCAATGATTAGAAACACTGAGAAGGTCCAATCTGGCCCTCAGAAGTGACATCATAACCTCAGATATCAGCTTAGGTAGAAATAAGTAACTCATAAACAAGGCTCTGGCGGCAGAAAGGTGTCAACAGGATGTTGCTAAACGTTAAAGCTTACAGGAATAAAAATAACATCCCTCCCCTGCAGGGAAATTATTTAATCTCAGCTCTTCCCTGCCATTGTAAACCACTGCTATCAGCATCAGCTCCCAGCCAGCCTTTGATTCCTCATGTTTTCCAGCTGTTTCCACGTTTCCAGGATGTATCTGCACCGAAATCTCCGCCAGCTTCCCGAATGCTGTCACCCCAGGCTCCGGGGCACCGTGACTCGTGGAATGAGCTGGTCCCAGTCCCTCTCACCTGGCAGCTGCCCTGCCCAGGAGCCCTTCCCAGCGCCGTGCCAGGCTCTCCAGCTGCCCCACGATCTTGTCCCGATCCGCGGGCTCGGCCGACTGCGCGATCCTGTCGCCCTCGGCCTGGATCATCTCCACCGTGGCCTTGCGATCGTCCAGGAGGCGCTGGAGCAGCTTTGGGGAGACAAAGGAAGGGGAAAAGTTACCAGATTGGGGCAGCAGAACCAAATCCAGCCCTTGGAGAGGTCAGATCTCTAATTGTGGCTCAGAACCACTGCCAGCACTGGGCTGAGACCAGGCCCAGCCCGGGGGGATGGCTCTGCCTTCAAAACCAGTTCAAAAAATTATAGAGCTATATTCTATTGTTATATTATATTACATTATAATAATCACACGCTTTAATCTGGGCAGCCCTGAAATGGCCAGGCAGCTGGACAGGGTGATCATTGTAGGTCCCTTCCAACTGAACTTTCATTTTTTCTATTCTATTCTATTCTATTCTATTCTATTCTATTCTATTCTATTCTATTCTATTCTATTCTATTCTATTCTATTCTACTTTATTCTATTATCTTTTCTTTTTTCTTTTCCCCTTTCCTTTCCCTTTTTTTCTATTCTATTCTATTCTATTCTATTCTATTCTATTCTATTCTATTCTATTCTATTCTACTTTATTCTATTATCTTTTCTTTTTTCTTTTCCCCTTTCCTTTCCCTTTTTTTCTATTCTATTCTATTCTATTCTATTCTATTCTATTCTATTCTATTCTATTCTATTCTATTCCATTCCA
The DNA here is from genome assembly GCA_013398955.1 of Callaeas wilsoni. Classification (NCBI taxonomy): domain Eukaryota; kingdom Metazoa; phylum Chordata; class Aves; order Passeriformes; family Callaeidae; genus Callaeas; species Callaeas wilsoni. The sequence continues at coordinate 32,768 of VWPU01007438.1, forward strand.
TTCCACTTCCTCTTTCCTATCCCTGTTCTATTCCCTTCTTCCCTTCCCTTTTTCCTTCCTTTTCCCTTCCCCCTTCCTTCTTTTACACTGCTCAAGATCCAAACCACTTCTGTGCCACAAGAGCTTTCCGAGTCTTCCCCACCAACCCCTCCAACTTATCAAGCTTTTAACTTCCACTTGAAGCACACTTCCCCTTCCAACCTCAACACGTTGGACCAAGCCTGGGTAAGAATTAATTTCTGAAATATGTCCCCGTGACCACACTTGACCTTCCCTCCTCCCACTCCGAAGGGCAGGCGCCGACCCCGGGCTGTTATCTCAGCAAACACCGGCACACCTCGGGCCCGCTCTCACGCTCTGTGACATTCCCTTTGTCCAAACACCCAAGCCAGGCCCTGCACCACCACCAGCTCGCTCCTGACACAGCAGAATTACCGGCACAAAGCAAAACTCGGGGCTGGAAAAACACGGCCGACCAGCAAAACCAGCGGCCGACTTCAAGAGGCAGCGGGACAATGAAGGGACGCGGTGATTTGGGCGATGGAGATCGTTCAGTGTGGGCAACTGTTCATTACACCGGGATGTGAGGAACTGAGATCCACCAGGAAAGAAGCGTGGACATCCCGGCTGGACCCCAAAATGTTATCTGGCTGTCCTGAAGTCCCCTCCCACAGAGCCACCCTGCGCTCGCTCACCTTCTGCTCTTGGATCTGGGCTTTCACCACCTTGTACTCAGCAGAGGGAGGTTTCTGGTTGGAGATGAGCTCCTCGGTGTCTGCCAGCCAGCTCAGCAGCGGCTCCAGGGCGTCCTGGAACTTCCCGCAGTGCAACAGAGCCTCCTGCAGCTGAGCCACTCTCTGGGCCACCTGCACCCCAAAAACAACCCCCCTGCACCGTCAGGCACCGGCGCCTCAGCTCCCTGCCCGTGACCCCCTCCTTCCCCCAGACCCCAGGGAAAGCAGGGACAGCCCCTCCCCATGCTCCCACCTTCTTGTTGAGGGTGTTCCAGCGGGTGTTGATTTCTTCCATGTCATGCTCCAGCCCTTGCACGTCACAGTTTTTCCCGGCACTTTGGATGAGTCCCTGACCAACTCCATTGACTTGCTGTAGTTTTGCCTGGAGGGGATCCACTTGCTCCTTCTGGAATTGCTGGGGATGGAAAAGGATGGGAGAGGAACAGTGATTTATAAGCTGTGAGCTGCTCTTCCAGCCCCTCAATCATTCCATGGATACAACAGGCTTTCCTCTCTAGGGAATATGCAGTAGCCACTTGCACTGATTTTACTGGAATTGTGCAAGTGTGTCTAAACTCCTCCTTCGCCTTGACCCAGTGACACAGATGTCACAGGAATCTGCTGGCGTGGAGCACAACTCAGGGTCTATCCACACCCACCTCTGGTTTTAAATGGGTAAATCTCATTTTTCCAAGCACTGGAGTGAGGTAAAAAGAGAAAACTGAGGAAGAAATGAGAGCATCGGCTCCGACTCGCCATCGGATTGGGAAATAATGCTCCTGGGGAAAAACCCCAAGCAATTCCCACAGTGAAGCTATTGAGAACGGAGACCTGACATCATATGAGTTTTGTTAACCACAAAATTACAGGCAGCGAGGAGCTCGCTGTATTTCGAAAGACAAAGGCAATAGGCAATTAATGTGCGAGTCGTTTACCACGGATTTGGCACGGTCCTGCCTGGGAATCCTGTGGGGAAAAGCTTTCTAAACCAAAAAAGATTTGATAGGGAAGGGGGAGGAGAGCGAATGAAGCTCCCCATTGTCAGGAGAGGCAGCAGGGAGAATCCTGTTTCTCCGGAGGAGATAAATGCTCTTTTATCGGAGCTGGGGATCTGCTGGAACCACGCGCTGCCCGTGCACTGTCCCCCTCCGGTCCTTCCCTGCCAGTCCCAAGGGAGAAGCCCCCCCTGTCCCCACGGCAAATGGCCCAAGCCCCCAAACCAGGGAGCAGATTCCTGGCTCACTCTGCTCCCCTGGCCCAGGAGCCCATGCAGAGCACGGGTCACCCCGCAGCCGGCGCTGGGCAGGAGCGGAGCCCCGGGCGCTGTCGCAAGGTTTTCCCGTGGGGAAGCAGAGGGGATGGCAGCCAGCCACCTGCTCCCTGTGCCCAAGAACGCACGGACATTGCCTGTGCTGAAAAATTCCCACTTGGATGCAGGATCTCCCCCAGCAGAGCAGCGGCTCGTGGACACGGCTCTCTGCACCCGGTAATCACTTTGCCTCCAGAGGAGCATGAGGCAAAACCCCCCAAAACCACCAAAATCCCCCAAAACACAGGGGCAACAGCTCCCAGCCTGAGCAAGAGGCACCGATTTGACTTTCTCTGCCTCATTTCCAAAGGAAAAAAGCTACTTCTTCCCAGCAGAGCACAGCAACCGGAGGGCAGGGAGGTCCCTCCAGGACATGAGCAAAGGGTGAGCTGGCAGACACTGTCCAGAGCTGTTTGCTCACGGAGAATTCTGCCACGGTTATAAGAAATAAATGGTGACTTGGAATCACCGATTCCCGGGCTGTTCTCCTGTTACTGTTTATATATGGAGCTGCTGGGCAGAAGAGCCAAACCCACAAAAGGATCAGGCTGATAAGCCTGGCATGCCGGGCTGGTCCGAGCTCTCCATGTACTGCAAAACAAACTCCTAAGGAGCCAGGCAGGGAGGAAGTCCTGTGGAAAGCCCGGATTTCCAACCAGGGGGACCTGCAACACAGGTATCAACCAGCCTGAGAGCCCGATGCTCCCCGAGGATCCTGACAGAAATAATCCCAGCACCAGCCTGAGGGTGAGCGTGTCCAACACCCTTGTTTTCCTTTGCTCATAAAAGATTCCAGTGATTTAGTTCATTAACCTCACTGTGACTCAGCTTGGAAACAAATATTTAATGACTACGCTCTGCCGTGGAGGTGTCCTGCCCCGGGGAAGAGCTGGACAGACATTTTGGGAGAGCAGAAGGACATCTGCTCCGGCACACCTCCGCCTCCTCCTCGCTCCCAGAAAGGCTTCCCAAAGCATCCCCTCGCTTTCTGCTTCTCTCATCTCCCTTAACCCCACCGCTGCCAGATGTGGAGCTCTGGGAAGAACCAGCACCTCCGGCAACGCCTGGAGCAAGGGGAAGGTGTGTGGGGTTAACAATCAGAGGTGCTGAACCTAAAATCAGGATCCCACCACCGAATTTCAAGCAACAAACAGCTATGGTAAGAACCCGATGGCGTTTCCCTCACCCAGGTCCCCTCCGGGTGTCCCAGCCCGTGCTCACATGGACCCCTCATGTGAAACCACCTCTCCAAGCCCCTCCACGTGCGTTTCTCCAAGGGGTGGTACAGCCCAAAGGATGACTAATTGCCACCAAATCGGGATTTTTGGTGCTGACTAACTTCTGATGTCTCCTTAGTGATATTTCTCCTAATCCAGATGGCAGGAAATCAGAGCTCGGCTGTGGGAACTCCAGCACCGAGGTCTCTCCAGGCAAGAACCACGAGCAACACAAATCCCCAAACACCAGAGAGAATTCGAGCCCCTTCCCAAGCGCCTTCTGAGGCTCAGCACTTCAGTGCTCACAGAAAAAACTACAGACAGCGATGACTGCACGGGACAGGAATTGTTTGCGCTTAATTCATTTTACAGGTTTCTCTTTCCTTTCTGCTTCAAAGATGGGAACTCCCTGCCAGGAGCCAGCCAGAAGGTTTTTCTGAAGTCCGTGACTTCCATCTGAGTGACCATAACGTACTTTAATAAGCCAAAAAAAGTGCAAGTCAACATTTCAGGTCATCGAGCAGCCAGAGTCTTTTGCCTCCCTTACTTACACAATCACACAATTCCCCCCCACCCCCAAAACTTTTTGCCTGCCAAACTCAAGCCAATCTCAGGAGGGAGAAGGCTGTTTGGAAGCCCAGATCGTGCATTACTGAGTGGGCTCCCACGTCCCACCCACCCCCGGAGTGCAAAATAAAGCGATTTCTGCGCCTGAAGCCCCGGCTGCGGGAGCCCGAGCAACAAATACCTCGTTATCTGGAACGAATCCATCTGGGAGAGCGGGGGGCCCTTCTGCCATGAGAGCGGCGCCGAGGGGTCCCTCCGTGCCCGATGCCCCCTCTCCCTCGCTGGGACACAGGGACAGGGCACCCCCACAGCTGCGGGGACGGAAGGTGCCCCTCAACACAGCCCTGGGGAGGGTCTGTGCCCTGGGTGCTGTGGCAAAGGGCGTCCCCAGCAGCTCTGGGGTGGTGGCACCCTCTGGGAGGGGTGGGAAGGCACCAGGAGGACCCTCCCAAGCTGCCGCCCCCGCTGCAGGTGCACTCGCAACGGGGTCATCCTCCAAAGCCAGCACTTCAGCGGGCAGGTGCTCCAGGATGGGCGGCACAACCACGATGGCAAAGTCGTCTAGATCCCCCAAAGCCACGACCAATGGCACGGGGTCACCGCCGAGGTCCCCGGCACCCGAGACGAGCGGCTCGGCCGCTGGTGGTGGCAGAGTGGCAAGAGGCACGTCAGCAAAGGGTGGTGGGGCTTCCAGAAGCTCCTCCACCATCAAGGGCATGGCAGTGGTGGTGGCGGCTCCTGGAGGTTCCTCAGCATCCATGATAGGATCCCCGATGGCTGGAGGTCTCCCCTGAGCCCGGGGCTCTGGGACAGCCACAGCTCCTGGTGAAAATGGGTGGGCTGGAGCAGAAAGCTCCCCAAAATCCCATGGGATGGCAGGCCCTGCAACGGACAAGGTGCCAGGAAGCTCTTCAGGGGCGGCTGGGCTGGCAGGACATGGGCCCTCCCAGCCAGGGGCAAACAGCAAGTCCACATCTCCTGGCTGCAGGATGGCTGCTGGCGTCCCCCCATGTGCGACAGCCACGTCCACAGGGCACCCCTCTGTGTGGGCAGCCCCTTCCAGAGACAGCCCATGGCCCAGGGAAACCATTTCCCATGGGAGGTCCTCAACAGGCACCGGGAATGTTGTCGGAGCCTTGGAGCCTGGCTCTGATGCAGAGCCGGCGTGGAAAGGCAGCAGAGAACCACAGCAAACATCCCCACTCTCTGTCGGATGAGTCCAGCCCCCAGCTCCACTCCCTGATCCCAAATCTGTGGCTTCATCCTCAGAAACCAGTTCTGGGATATCCCAGCTGGTGACCTCAGTCCTTGCAGGCAGAAGGTGGGCTCTGAATGGATCCATGCCCTCAACGCCAGCCTGGCTGTGCCGTGGGGGAGACCCCAGCTCCTCCATCGCTGTGCCCGGAGCTGAGGGCTGGCAGGGGGACACTTGGCCAGGACAGGTCCCCTTGGGAAGCAAGTCTTGATTATCTTCACCCCACCCCACCGGAGCACTGGGGTAACCATCTCCCCCCAGCCCAGCAGCTGGATGTGCCCTTGTCCCAGGAGATGGCATCCCACCAGCCACAAACTCCGGGTCCACAAGTGGGTCATGATCAATCTCCTCCACCAGCACTGGGGAGCACTCCAGGAGGGACCCCAGCCCTGCCATGGCCACGGGGCTGGGGGAGGCCCCTCCGTCCGAGTCCGTCGGGGTGACAGCCAAGGTGTCCCTTTCTGAGAAGGGCTCTGTCAAGGGCTCCAGCGTGCTCAGCACCTGTGAGCTGCAGGTGACATCGAAGTCCTCCAGATCTGACACAACAGCAGAGTCCGAAGCGCTGATGTCCAAGGGGGCCCTGTGCTGACACCCTTCAACCACCAACCCGACCAGTTTGGCCGAATCTGGGTCCAGCCCCTCTGAGTCCATTGGGGACATCTCAACCTCCAGGCAGCCGGGGAGAGCCCCATCACCCCCGTCCTCGTTCAGGCACTGCTCTTCCAGCTCCAGGAACATCTGCACCGAGTCCGTGTCAGACAGCTCAGGGCCCTTGGGGCTGGTTGAACGCTCCAAAACCGGAGCAAAGTCCTCAACCCCACATTGCACCGCGGCATCCTCCGTGCAGCACGCGCTGCCAGCACCCCCCGGGGACGTACAGGACCGGGAGGTCCCCGGGCTAGGGGCAGAGCCATCCTCTGGAGCAGCGGGTTGTTCCCTTTCTTCAGAAATATCTGCCAAGCAACAGCTCCTCTTCTCCTCTGCCACCAGAACAGCCTTTCCTCTCTCTGACAGCGTCGCCTCCTCCCACTCCTCCATCATCACCCAGCGCTCGTCCTCCTCAAATCTCAGCTCAGACTCTGTTTTCTCCCTGAGATTGGAGGTGATGAGAATATCCAGTCCCGTATCCAGCAGCTCTTCACTAAGGCACGGAGAGAGGTTGACGTTCTCCACTGTAGAGTCCGACTCGGAGGCCTCCAGGGTCTCCTGGTGCCCATCGTTGAAGTTTCCCCTGATGAAATTCTTCCTGGCCCGTGGCCAGGTGGCACTGGGGAGCCGGCGGGCCCTGGCCAGGTCCCTGACGCGGCCATCACCGGCGTTCAGCAGGGCCTGGCGCTCGTCCCGGGGACCACCGTAGCCATCCGCGCTGAACTGCTTGGCCGCCAGAGCCTCTGCCGTGCCAGATGACTTGGAGACGTGCTCCAAGGTGAGAGACTCGGACATGGGCTCGCCGTGGTCGGGTTGGCCCGGCTGCTCGGCGAGCATGGCACTGGAATCCCGCTTATCCCGCAGGGAAGGGTTGGAGGCACCCGCCTCCGACACCTCGCTCAGCGAAGCCCCCATCCTTTCCGCAAATTCGGTGAAGTTGGGCGGCATGAAGGACTTCCACGAGCGCCGGTTGACGTTCTCCTTCTTCTCGGGGTTCGGCCGCCTCTTTGGCGGAGCCGGCGCGGGCTTGGAGACATCGCTGCTGAGCTTCAGCTGGTCGAAGATGACTCGCTCATCCAGCTTTTTGGGTTCCGGCGCCCTGGACTCGAAGACATTGGCAGCTCCCAGAGTCCCGTTGCTGGATATGGTGCTGCCATCCCCCTTGCCGAGGGTGCTCTTGGAGAGCTGGTTGAGCTTCGATCCCTGATCGATTTGCTCGTTAATCCTCATCGTGTCGTATATCGATCTCTGGGGCACGTAGCAATCCTCTATATAACCATCCTCATCCTCGCCCTTCCCCAGGCAAGTGCGGTTCTGCCGTAAACAGTCTGGCCGGCTCAGTGGTTTGCCCATACTCTCGTCCTTATGGATGACGGAACCACCCCGGCAACCTTTCGCCCGCCACGGCAGGAAGCATCACAGGGCCAGCAGGTCCCAAACCCGCCGGGGCAGCCTCTAATCCCAAAGTGACACTACGGGGACGGGAAGGGGGACCGGCAGCACTGCGCCGGCTCAGCAGCCCGACCGGCGGTCCCGAGCAGTGAAACAACCCATGTCATCCCCCCCGTCCCCCTAAAAAACCCCATCCATCAGCGAATCATCCAAAATCCAACAGCTCCGGTAAAATATTCCAAGTGGTTAGCGACAGAAACGGCGGAAGAGTTTGAAGCTCTTAAATTATCCCGTCCGTCCTTCCTTACTAACAAAGGCACTGCTTGTCCCGGCCTGGCAGTGGCGAGCGGCTCCGCGCGTTTTCTGCCCAGCTCCGAGCGCCGTGGAAGTCCAGCTGGTCCGAATTAGCCTCTCCCCCCGACTCTCGTGTTTTCATTTGAACTGAGCCTGTCAGCGGATATTCGCACAACTTTAAACACAGGAAGTTCTTCATTCAGGGCAAACTCGGAGGTTTCCTGTCTCAAAAACATGATGGCATTGTTGCTGCCGTCACCTCGCCCGGTGCCACCGGGAGTGGCGGAACCCCCAAAATCCAGCCGGTGGGTGTGCGGCGGTGGCGGCACGGCCGCGGAGTCCGGCGGTGGAGGAAGGCTGCTGAGTCTTCGCTTTTTTTTTTTCGCTTTCTCCCCAGGAAGAAAAAAAAATTGGCTATAAAACGCATCCAAAAATGGCAAAGGGACGGAGCGGGATGGAATCCCCTGAGTTGCCTCCGGGAGCCGACGGGGGGGACGGGGAGCAGCCGCGGCTGGAGGCGGCTGTTGCCGCCGCTGCTGCTGCTGCTGCTTCTTCTTCTTCCTCCTCCTCCTCCTCCTCCTGCTGCTGCCGGCCCCGCTCGCACTAACTTTCCCGGCGGCCGGTGTCGGGCTGCGGCGGCTCCGCGCCACCGGGCGGCCCGGCCATGGCGGGGCGGGGGGCGGCG
>VWPU01007439.1:0-97616 GCA_013398955.1 Callaeas wilsoni
TTTTCCCCTTTTTTTCCCTTTCCTTCTTTTCCCCCAGTCTCCCGCCCTCCCCGCAGCTGGGGGTGGTTCTCGCCTGGCCGCCCTCCCTCCTCCCCTCCTTCCCTCCCTGCCGCCGGGCTGCTCCCTCCCCGTGGGGCGCAGGGAGGCGAGCCCGCCCGCCCGGGATGCCATGGCTCCGCCGGGCTCCGCGCTGCCCGCCTGCCTGCTGGGGCTGCTGCTGCTTGTCTGCCGCGGAGGTAAGAGCCCGGCTGGGCTGGGGGAGCGGGCGGGGGCGCGGACACGGACACGGACCTGCCGCCGCCGCGCTCAGCACCGGCGCCGCTCCCCGCCGCCCTCGCCCCGCGGCCGCTCCGTCCGTTCGTCCGTCTGTCCTTCCAGCACTTCGCGTCCCCTCATCACTCCCGAGGTGGCCAGGGCATTGCTCGTCCCCTTGTCCCTCCCCATCCCCGCCGCCGGTCCCGGTCCCGTTTCCCCTCGCTCGTCCGCGGTCACTCGCAGCCCCGCGCTCAGCCCTTCCCCGTGGCTCCGGGCCGCCGCGGGGGCTGCTGAACGGAGCCGAACAGCTCCGCGTGTATCCGCCCATGCGGCGTGGGGGTCCCCGCGGGCCAGCATCCCTCCGCGGGAGCGGGGCGCGTCCCTCCGGGAGGGTGAGCGGGGGTCGTGGCTTGAGGCTGCGGAGTCCCGCACCAGTCCATCCAGCGCCTTCATCCGTAGAGATCCCGAAGTGCTCCCCAGGAGCTGTGCTTCCAGTTGGAAACCCCTTGAGCGGGGGGTCTAGGGAGGGACGGGGGTATTTGTGGAGCCGGAGCCCGAGCCCTCACCGCTGGCGCTGGGGAGGGGTGTGGTGGCTGCCGGGGCAGTGGCGTGGCTGGGCATCCACCCGTGCCCGGATCGTAAGAGCCGGGATCGTCACCGCGGTGGGAACGGGAGGCAGCGCCCGACGGACGCGTCGCGTTCGTCAGCACAGGCGATAGTGACAGAGAAGAGATGTTGGGAGACAAGTTGCAGGGATGAGGGTGAGCAACTTCAGACCTACAAGTATACTGTGCTCTCCTGTATAGCCAGCTCCGTCCACATTGGTAACACCGTCCACCGGACCAGGGCCGGGCTACAAAATATCAAAGGGAGCTTTCCCTGGACCTACTGTGCACACGTCCTGCTGATAAATGGCAATGTTTTTCTTCTGCTCGTGATGCTGCTTAAGCATGGGTCTAATCTGAGAAGGATGCTGTTCTGCAGCAAAATACCCGTGTGCATCCTGTTCTTGTCTCTCTTAACAGCCTTACCGATAAGGAAAAGTAGGAACTCAGCAGCCTGGGCTAGTGGAAGGTGTCCCTGCCCATGTCGGGGGGGTCGGAACGAGATGGTCTGTGAAGTCTCTTCCAACCCAAACCATCCTGTGACTATTCTATGGAATGTTAAAAAAACCCCTGTAAGCAGCCCAGCATGGTCAGAGGGAGAAAAGCGTGTGTTAGATTTATCAAAGATTAGCTGCTCGGGTGTTTAGGAAGCAAGGGTGTGGGTTAGTCGTATCATAAATCTCGCCACGTGGTCCGTAGCAACCGCGCGACGAGGAGAAGCCACTGTAACTCGCGGAAAATAGAAGTGATCTGTGAAGTGGGTGTAATGAAGCAGGTCTTGTTATTATGTTGAGATTCCTGGGTAGTACAATGAGGATGGTTTAAAAAGTACCTTTTCTTTTTTCTTTTTTCTTTTTTCTTTTTTCTTTTTTCTTTTTTCTTTTTTTTTTTGAGGGAGGAAAGGAAAATAAGTGAATACTTGAAAGCAGAACTTTAGCAACTTGAATTTGAGTCTAGGTTATCGCCTGCTGCTGTCCAAATTGCCCTGTGTGTTTGTTTATGCTGCGCCTTGGCGGGTCAGTGGCTCCTGACTTTGGGGTGTGTTTTGCTGGCTCCGCTGAGGAGTGTTTGGCTGCACTTCCAAAGTTTTTTGGTTCTGGGGGTTTTTTCCCTCCTTCGGTGGATCTGTGCGCTCTCGACGTGGTTAACACCGAGCTAACGTGTTTGTGCGCTCTGCTGAGTTTAATTAACCCTCCCGCGCCGGTGTCAATCAGCGCCGGAGCAGCCTCGCCGCGGGGACGGATGCTGTGCCGGAGCAGTGCCGCGCTGTGCGGGACACGATGCTCCACTCCCAGCCCTGTGGTTTTCAAACTCCCCAAAATGCTGGTCTGGCGACTGTGAACCCGGCACTGGGAGCTGCTGGTCAGCGTGCTGGAGTGGGCTCAGCAGCGAGACAGTATTTTCTTTCTTTCTTTTTTTTTTTTTTTAATTTCCTGGAGCCCTTTGTTCTGGGTGGTGGACAGCTTTTGTCTGTTATTGCTGAGCCCGGCATTCAAAGGCAGGCATAGGATACGAGAGGCTCCCTGGCTCTGCTCAGTAACAGCCTTGGAATTAAACATCATCATTTATATTTAAGTAGGCTTAACTTCTAAATTATTGAAGCTATAAGCTTTCGCTAATTTCTACTCTGTATGGCTTTGTTGTCTTTTTTCAGACGCAAAAAAAAAAAAAAAGGATTGCTTTCTCCTAAATTGGTGTAATACCCTGCCTTTTTTCTTAATATATATAGAGAGTATCAGGTATCATTTCCCCAGTAACGCTCAGAGACTCTGTATGAAATTCAAGCCCACGTTTGGGCTTCGTCTCTCTCGGGGGTTCAACAGGAGAATCTCAGGACGCGGTTTTCCCGCGTGGAGGCAGCAGGCAGCCCGTGAAATGGGCCGGGTGTCTCACAGCCCTATCGGCGAGCACCGCCTTTGGGACCTGTGCTCGGGGCAAAGCTGGCATAGGGCTGTGAGTATCCAGCCACCTGTGCCCGTGGCCCTCAGGAGCCTGCTGGCCATCAGCGTGCCAAAAGTAAACTTTGGAAGTGTATGAAGCAAGGTGAGAGAGGGGGCAGCAGGACAGGTTGCTCCCCTGCTGATCTGTCCCGCCACCCCCTGCAAAGGGCATTGGAAGTACTAAGCTGGTGTAATTGCGCCTCTTCTTGTTACCTGTCAGGCCCTGGATCTTGCATAGACCAAGTTCCCATGCTCACTTAGGAGCTGGCAGAGGGTTCCAGGGGAGAGGATCTGGGCAGAGGGTCCCAGATCCAAGATTACAGCCTGGTTCCCCACTCCCCTCCATCCTGCTCAATCCCAGCTTTGGCCCATGTGCTGTCAGCCTGGCATGGGCCAGCGTGGAGCAGCTCCGCAGCAGCACTGCCCGGCAGAGAGCTGCAAAACTGCTCTTATTTTATGTGTGCAAGCGAGAAAGTCTCTCTCGCTCTTTTCTGTCTGCCTGAACTTTTTTATTTCTGATTTCCTTATTTCTCAAGGGTCCTGTGTTGCAGCGTGTGAAGTGCCAAGCAGTGACCCTATGCAATGCCAGCTCCTTGCTTCACAGACCTTTAGACTCTGCTCCAAACCCATGGGATGAGCAGACCATGTACTTCATTTTGCAGCCTGCAGCAGATCTGGGACAGAAGATGCCTTTTTCTCTGTCCTTTTTCCCCCCAATATTTCATGCTTTGCACTCCTGGGCTTCTGGCCCTGGATATTGTCCTTTTATTTAACTAACAAAACAATGCAAGAATCTCCCTCTGCAGATTAAGAATTCCCATTTAAATCAATCGAGTAACATTAGTCTGAAACAGATATAGTCCATTCAAAATTACTTTGAAATCACAAACTTATTTGAACTTTAGTGGAGCTTTTAGTTTTACAGAGTTTAGAAACTAATAAATTATGTAGCAGGGCTCATGAAAATCTACCCAAGTCTGCTTATCCAAAAGAATATCCAACATTTTGGTTTTGCAAGAAAATAAAAATAATTGTTTACACATGTTCAGGAGTCATTGGCAAGCATATAAAACTGATGGTTAAGGAGGCAAACATGTCAATAATTGCACTTTAAGAGACGGGAGAGAGGCAAATAGGCGAGTGCATGAGGAAAGCACAGAGCACACTGATCTGGCCTTGCTGTTATATCAGATGTCACCGTTCTATCGCACCCTCCACTCGAGAGCAGCCCAGTCACTTAACAGCCCAGACCTGCTCCGCGTTGGTAATTTAAAACCAGAGTTTCAGAGCAGAGTCAAGGATTTGCTGCCTGGTTTTTTTTGTTGTTCTTGCACATGAGATTGTGTTGATGGTTGATGAAGCTGATGGCAAGTCAGGGGATGCGGGTAGTGGTGAATGGTTTTGCTGAGCTGTGAAGATGCTTTTGCAAAAGGGTCGTTGCTGATGAAACCTGAGAGTACGTGAAAAGGGAGAGAAGAGCTCGTGTTTCAAGGCGCTGGTTTTGGAGAGAGCAGGGATCCATGCAGCGCTCGGCTCCTTGAGAACAAGGAGATGCTTTCCTGCATCCTGAATTTCAGGGTGGGAGCTGATAAGGCAGAGGGGATGGTGGGGAGGAGGGAGTGCTGACTTTGCTTTGAATCCCCTGGATACAATTAAGAGTTACAAAGTTTTTCATGTGCAGGCAAACTTCTCCTCCTGCAGAAAGACCTTTCCTTCCCTTTCCTTGCGTGACATCCCTGCCTGCCAGAACTCAAGCTGAAATTCAAGGGCTTGGTGGCAGGGCTGTGCTGGCTGGTGGGGTTTGTCACTGTGGTGCCACTGTGGCTCTTTTGGCAGCCTTGTGCCATCATGCCAGCCTCCGTCTCTGATGCACAGGCACTATCACTCACTCAGCGGCCAGTCCATCTCCTGCTGGGTCTGTGCAAGGGCCCGGCTGTGGGGACAGCCACCTCCCTGATGCTTTCCTGCAGGGTCAGGGAATGAACCGGCTGTTTCCCTCTTCTAAGTTAGAGCAGCCTGGGGGACCCCGGCTCTGGCACAGCATTTCCCATCTTGGCTGTGCCTGTGCTCTCCGCTTGTGCGCGGTTGTTTCCTGCTCCGTGTTTGTGTCGCTGATGCCCTCTGCAGTGAGGCTGTGATCTGGTCAGGGCTGCGAAACACGTGGGGAATGCAAATAACAGCGCATCCCACGCTCGGCTTGCTGCCATGCTCTCGGGATGCCTCGCTGTGGATGGAGCTACTGTGGGTAATTAGCTCAGGAAAGGTCTCTGCCCTTTCCAGCTATGCCGACAGGTTTTATCCTGCCTTCTTTAGAGATGGGGGAACCCAGAAGGACTTGGAGCTTGTCCTAGAAAGGCTCTTTGTGCTGTGAATGCTTCCAGCTTCCACAGTGTTCAACAAGCGACCTCCTGGGATTTGCTCAATCTGGTCTCAAACATCTGAAAATTATTTGGGGCAACTTCTTTGCCTCTTCGGGCTCTTTGCCTTCCTCAGCTAAAATCTGTGTCCCCGATGAGGGCAGTGATGCTGGGTGTTTTTGGGCTGGCCATCAGGTGGCTGAGAGGTTGTGTTATCCCTGTCAGAGACCTCCTGTAATCATTTAACGAGTGGATGTGGTTTATACTCCCTGATGGAAAAATCGCTTTATATAACCTCCCACCCAAAAGGAAAGGGAATAAAAAATTCTGAGCTAGTAAACTTTACTGCCAGCAAGATGTGGGGCCTGTTACAGCCTATTCTCCTCTTCTTTAAATGTAAATTTTCTGGATGCCCTAAAGAGCCAATTTGCGCTTTACTGCAGTGCAGTGCTTTTCTCCTTAGGGTCTGGGTCAGCCTCAAGGAGATTTAAGAGGGCACCAGCTGGATTTTTAGGCTGCCAATTCCATCAGCCTGAAGCTTGTTATAATCTGTTGGAGAACATCTTTCAGGTCCATATATCTCTTCCTTCCATATCCTCCCATTTACAGAAGGATTTGAATGAAAACCAACCCACCACTGGAAAAACAGGAGCTATTTTTCATGTGCATGGCCCAACCTGCATCCAGGTTTTTGGTCCTGATACTCACCTGGATCCCACTATAAAATCCTCTGGTCCTGCACATCTCCTTTTGGCTTTATTGGAGCAGGACTGGAGTGGTTATCTTTGGTGGTGGTGATGCTGCTGATTTATGCTGTGTTATAGAAAGAATAAACACAGTAAATCAGAAGGGGGCAAGTTTGTGCTGAAATGAGGCAGTTTGCAGGTGGATGTTGTGCTGTTGGTGTGATGAGAAAGGAGCTGGTGCTACCTCGGTCTCCCCAGCAGTGTTCCTGATGATGCTGCACCAGGAAGAGCGGGGTGGACCCAACTGCTCCCACAATATCTTGCCTTGCCACGAGCTCAGAGCGGGCCGTTGGCAGCTTATTTCATCCCTCTGTGATTAATGTTCCCAGTCTAGAACGGGAGTAATAATACAGGCTTCATCTGTCGGAACCGCGTGCTCCCAGGGCAGGGATGGCCCTGCTGTCTGCGGGTCTGGATGGGGTCCAGGAGGATGAGCCAGGATGTGACTGAGGTCCTTGGCGATGGATGCCACCGCTAATTAGAGCGGTGAGATTAGTCACTGAAGCACAGGAGGGAAAGCCAAAATCGTGTTTCCCAAATGGAAAAGGACAAAACAGGGGTATAAGCAAGTTCTTTTGAAGCCCTGAATGTGAACCACAGTGTCAAGTAAAAAATAATTAAACTTATTTTTTTTTTAAATGTACTTCAAAGTGTCTTTTAAGCTACCCATTATTTCAAAGTTCTTTCTTTCAGCGCTAAATAAATCTCTTGGTTCAAAAGCACAAGTGCTAATTGGTTTCTCTGAGTATGCCTGTCTGATTGATCAATAGGGGAAGTAGTTTTTGTTAAATATTTGCACATATAGTCACATATTGTATTGCTCAGGGAGATGGTAAATGTTTCTCAAAAAGAGACTTGTAGAATGAGGGTTCCAGTAATTTTCTTGTGGCCTTTATGTCAGGGCTAATCACGCTTCCTCCCTCCATCCCTTTGCAGAAAGCAAAGCAGTTTTCCCTCGCGCGCTGCCGGCGTCGAGACAAGCGGGCTGTTCAGCTGCCTGCCTGACACCCCGGCTCCAACTGCAAACTGGAGCCGCCACGAGCAGAGCTGTACAGTTCCTGCCTCGAGCAGGGAGTGGCTGTGAGCCACGCTGCCTCGCAGTCCGTTTCGGGAGGTACCTGGGCTGCTGTGTGGGATTAGTGGGGTTTGGATACGCAGCCAACTGTTGGAGACGGATGAGGCTTTCAGATTCCCTGAGTGAATGTGCACAGCCTCAGCAATTTCCTTGCTATCTCTCAATTAATTGCACTTTTACTATTTCCATGTGCCTTTGGAGCGTTGTTTACTTCCAAATTTGCAGCATCATTTCCATGCCTCACTGCTAACTGCAGGCAGTTCTTTATGCTGGTGGAATTGGGTCCCTCTCTCCCACTGTTGCCTTCTTATCCTGTCTGTGCTCTTCCTCTGGCTCATCTGAGCTAACCTCTAGAGCAAACACCAGGGACCTTCTTGTCCCACCATGGAGATTCCTCTGGGAGCATCTGTCCCTTTGTCTCTCATCCTGATCATCCTGGGAAAAGAGGGCTCTGTGTTCAGAGTCTGCCTTTGAGACAGAGCTTGGCTTCTCCCAAATCCCCAGATGGGGTGACCTAGCTTCTCCCCATGCATCTGGTTAGTTGGTCACCTGGCCCTGAAACTCCAGGAAGGAGGCAGTGGGATTTCTTCAAGGTCTGATAAGCATCCCATGAGAAAAACCTGAGTTGAGTTGGAATTTGGGTGCTTCTGGACACTGCAAGGTAGCTACAGGTTACAAACCAGTTGCAGTGTCACACCTCAAGGCACAGTCCTGCTCTTGAGTGCAGCCCAAGGAGAGCCCAGGACCAGTGTCCGTTCCCCACTCCAGCAAGTGTCTGAGGACCCCAGTCCTAATTACGAGCGTCATCACTCCTGCAGTTCGAGCAGCCTGGAGTGAGGATGCAGACCGAATGTTTATGGAGGCAAACATGATTATCTCCAATCACAGGCCTTAATGATGGTTGTTATAATGACAGCAATTGTGGGAAGGGCATGTAATTATGTTGATTCTTTCTTTTATTGTACATATAATAATGAGCTGTTTTATCCAAGAGTACAGGGGTGCTGGGGGAAGATGGGGCATTTATTTAATTAGGGATTTTTTTCTGATTGTGCATTAGGCTAAATCCTGAAATCTTCAGTCTGTCTGGAGTCAAAAGTCCCTCTTGGTTCAGTATCAGGATGCAAGGGTCCTTGTCCTACCTAACTCACCAGAGCACCCACGCAGAGAATGGGGCCCCAGCATGGTGTTGAGACTCTGGCCACTTTGCAGAAAAATGCAGAGCATTCATCTAATTCCTTAATTTTCACCAAAAAAAAAGTAATTGATGGGTTTGTGCTGGCTGCAGTCTGACTTGCTGAGAGGACCCCAGGGCTATCTCATAAAAAAGAAGTCATAGTGAGCGATAGATCACCGAGATGGCTAGAGCTAGCCTGACATTTTAAGACTTAATGGGTTAATAAAGTGTGTGTTTTAGGTGCCTGTCACTAAGTGGGGTTTGTCCATTCCCTGCACACACTCATACCTTGTTGGCAGTACCTTTGGCCTGGCCCTGCAGTACCACTGCTGTCTTTGTCTGCTCCGTCCATCTGCCTCGGCTCAGGTTGCACTCAATGTTTATCCCCCGTAATCCAATTTAAGTTGCCGTAGAAAGCAGTGGGGATTTACAGAAAGAAAGAAAAAAATCTCACTGGGTTTGCAGAGCAGAAAAGACCGACTTTTTTCCTTCTCTTTCTTTAGTGTAACTGCCTTTTCTCATCTCTGTTATTCTTACCATGCATTAGCAGTCTGCCCTCCACCCTGGTTTTGAGCCTAGTGTTGGGGGGGGATCCTGTCCTTGGTGGGGTCTGTATGAGGGACAGGCATTACAAAGCCTGTGCTGTGGCTGATGTTTGCCAAGAGATATGGCTTGTGTGCATCCCAATTCTGTGAGCATCTGTGGAGTTGGTCCCACTGAGCCTGTGAAAGAGGGAAGAAGCTGTATCAGAGGTTTGGAAACCACCCCTTGAAGGGCCAATGCACAAGTGAGCTGTTAGAAAGGCTTTCTCCATATTTGGATGAAACTGTAGTTTTCTTACTCTGCTGGAATTTCTTCACCATTGCTCTTCTTTAAAAAAACCCGGTTCACCTCCACCCCTGCATTTACAGCCTTCAAATATCTATATAACTCCTTTTTCTTGGTTACTTTTTGTCTTTCATTTCTGCATATATTTTGGCCAATCTTTAACAATAATTCTATTTCTGTCATCTTCTGTAGTGTCTGATCGTGACTATAGGGCAAACTATACCCTCAAAAGGTGTGCTGTGACCAAGCGAAGCATAACATGCCAAAGACACAGCATTTAAACGTTCTGTTGGCAAAAGAAGTAAATTAGGATGTATCTGTGTGGAGGGAAGTGAGGGTTTGCCTATTGTTGGTACAGATTCTGCAATAACTTATCTCTCACTGACATCGTTTAGCGTAATTGCTTTGCAAGAAACCTTTTGTGTGGCTGAGTCGTGCATTTGTATTTTGGTGCTTAACTCGCTCTTCATTAAGGGCTGAATAGCACCATGCTTTGCCTGTTACAGCGTGAGAGAGACCAAAGCGACAGAAGGGCACGGTGTTGCGTGCAAGAGGCAAACAGCCTCCTGCTCTGCCAAGCGGGAGAAGTGTCGGGAGGATGCCGGTGGCAATATGGTCTGGATCGGGAGCTGCTGATCCCCCCTTCACCCCCGCCGGCTGTGCTGCAAACGGGTCTGGGGCGCGGCGCAGCCCCTCTGCCACGCCTCTGCCTGGTTATGTGGGGAGAGGAATGGCTTTCCAGCACTGGTGTGCGCTTCTGCTCCCGAGCTGAGAATGGCTCACACGCTGTGCTTGTGCAAGTTTTAATTGCCTGTTGCTGCACACCTGCAATGCGAGGTGAAGAGGCAATCTTCAGGGGAGTATGGAGCGGAGCTAGGGTTTGGCAAGCTGCTGGAGGGCTGTGCCTGCTTGTCCCCTTCGCTGGAGCGTCCAAAGGCAGCCTTGAAGGTCTTCGCCTGGTGCTTTAAGAAATTGCACCCTGAGGTTCCGAGAGCAAAGCCTTGGGAGGCAAGGCGTGCCCATGGGTTTTGTGTTTCTCCAAAACACTTGCACTTTGTAGCACATACAAAATGTTTCCATCATCCCATTTGTTGCCACAGCAGTTGACTCCTGCTGCTGCTCCTGGACATGCCTCTGACTCTGCCCTCCTCTCTTCCTTTTAGATTTTGGCCGTTCCTCCGAGCTGGCGTTCGTTGTGGAGCCTAGTGATGACATAGCTGTGCAGGAGCAACCCTTGATCCTCTACTGCCAGGTGGAGGGCATTCAGCCCATCACCATCACGTGGCGAAAGAATGGCGTGATGATCGTGGACAGTGAGAATGCCTTTATGTTGGCCAACGGGTCTCTCTACGTCTCCCGCTTCCAGAGGGTCCGGGGAGATGGGTCCTCGGATGAAGGCGAGTACGACTGCATGGCACAGAACCACTACGGGCTGGTGGTGAGCCGGAAGGCGAAGATTCAGGCAGCGAGTAAGTACAGGCACTGTCCCACCCCCCGTCACAGGACAATCCCACAAGGGACACCGGCTTCGTTGGGAAGCAGGAGGGCGGCATGGTGGGTGCTGGGTTTTCATGGAGGGGGGATTAAAGAGAGGGAAGAGAGAAAAACCCTAGAGCTGGTGTCGAAATCTGTCTGGCATCTAATCTGTGTAGCTGTCCAAGTGTGAAGGAAGAGCTCATCAGCTTTCTTGGGTAGAAAACAAAAAACTGCCTTCTAACAGTAAATTCTCTGTGTTGGAGGTGTAAGTTACTTTAAAATCATGTGGTGAAGTAGTCTGTGGTTTGTGTATCTCCTGTGGTGAGTTTGGAAGCCCCTTTCCTGTGCCGCACAGCTGGGCTCTGCTTGGCAGGGAGTGCTTCCCAAACCATAGGCAAAGACCTCCTGAAGGTCATGATATCTTTCATTTTGTTATTTAATGCTGGCAGTGTAGAGGCAGCAAGGTCTTATTTACTACCTGATGTGGCAGTGCCTTTGAGGGCAAGGCTAACAACACCAGACAGATTGTCTGATGGGGGAGCCTGGAGGAGAGACATGAAAATGTCAATGAGGGAATGAAATTTAAAGGTTGAGGAGGAAGAATTCCAGGGCAGGCTGTGACTCCAGCCCTGCACGCTACCTGGCTTTAGCCCATTGCATTGGCCTGGCCAGAGCGGTTGGTCCTGTTGGATCTCCTGGTTCTCCCCTGTCAGCTCTACTTGCTGGCTGGTGTTTGTCCCAGCACTGATGGCAGAGCTGGGGGGTCACGGTGGTTTCTGTCCCTGTTGTGTTGGTGGCCTGCTTTGCCCACAGACTGTCTGGGGCCTCTGGGAGTGCAGCCACTGATCCTTTTTGCATTCAACCAGAAGTTGCTGCTGGATGTAATTTCTATGTGAGTGTGAGGGTGGGTGTGTGATACGGCCGGGAGACCTGGCAGAACACTGGTTTGTGAAGTTTTGCTGAAGGGTTCTCCAGCTTGTTTGGGAGATGGCTACTGCTGTTCTTTCTGTGCAAGCCACTTACTAATGCTTTTGTTGCATTTGCAAATATCACCGTGATTTTTTGGTACAAAGCAGGAAAGGTCTAAGGCAGAGTCTGGGCCTGAGGTCCCGTCTGCATTCCCCAAACTGGGGGGCCTTTTGGAGCGCTGCTGCCCGCTCCCCACAGTGCCAGGGCCGGCTGGCAGCCCACCGAGGGAACACTCCAGCCCTTGTGCATAACAATTCCCGAGTGCATGAAGTGGCCATCTGCAAACCTAGCTTTTCAGGAGTGTAAGAAGTGACATTGTCCAGGAGCCAAGGGCTTTGGGGCCGTGCCAGATTAGCAGCTGGATCTCAGACTTGTCAGTCTTGTGGTGCTAAACCTTGGAGCACTTTTGGTGAATGGCTCTGGCATTTATGAGCTGGAAGCCAATTGATGCACAAGCACAATGCCAAACTTCTTGGACCTGTAAACTGGAGACATGAGAGCCAGAGGAATTATCTTTGAGATTGTGGATTGTCAATAAACACTGTTATCTTGGCTCCTGCATCAATATGTATGTGATGTGCTGTGTGTCTCTGAATAGCGTTTCCTTTTGTAGCCGTAGTTTCACATGAATCAGAATGAAAAAGGGATCGTGTTGAAAATGCTCTGGACTCTATTCTGGCTTCAGGCTTGGTTTGTTGCCAGCCCTGAGAAGGGGTCTGGGTGAAGCCAGCACTAACAAGAGGCCCCCCAGCCTTGATGCCACAGGTGCCTGCAGATAATAGGAATAAAACAGGATGATGTGGGCAAATGTAACCTGCTGCTCAGGGCAAGCTCCCGTGCTGTGCCTGAGCCGAAGGAACACACACTTGCACTTAGGACTCGTAGATTAAATCTCCTGAGAATGAATCACAGTTGTACCCTGAGCCCCCAAGTCTCAGGGTGGTTACACACCAGAGATAGTGATTTTCCTTGCTCCGAGTCCCAATCAACAAGTCAAAGGCGAAGGGTAATTACCCCCATTTTAGGGACCTTTGCAATGAAGGAATGGGTGCTGGCTGCCCGGAAGGGAAAAAAACCCAAGCGCTAAGCAGACCTTTGCGGAGCAGAGTAAATACTGCCAGTGGGTAAAACCTCATCCCAGTGCTGATCTCTTCTTCCCTCTGAGCCTGACATCTGAACACAAAAGCAAAGGAGAAATAAAAACCTTTCACAAACAAAAATCTTGAAAGTTGATCAAGGCCATGCTACTGAGGAATAAAAGAGATCTGACAGAGCGGAGCCCCTCGAGAGCTCTGTTGCACTTTTCGCTGTCTTCAAAGGCAGGCTGTTAGTCTCATATCACCGTTACAGACCCTGGCTTTGTATTATTGCTTGGAATATAATCTTCTTGGCTCGGAGGAATGTACATATTTGCATTCAGGAAATGTGGGCTGGATATCATATTTTTATGTTTCAAATTTACTTCAACACTTGGCATTGAGTAAAACTTAACTGGAAGAATATGCTGCTCTCAGCCGCTGCGCGTGCGGCCCTGATGGGCTCAAGGTGCCGGCAGTTTCCTTACCAAGTGGGTGGATCTTACACCCTTCCTCCTGAAAATTAACTCATTAAATTTATTTAATTAAATTCTAGGGTATTTCTGTATGCTGCCATTATTAATCAAATCAGCGGAAAGAAGTGGACCTTGGCTGGTTTGTGGATTGGCTGGTCAAGTGCTAAATACATTGATAATATTTTTGTAGTGTAACTTTCTTTTGAACAAGCACAAGTGTGTAAGATGCCTACGCATGACTGAGCTCAGCGGGGAGGGCCTCGGCATTTCTACCCTCTGCCTGACACCCTGGTTGGAATTCTTTCAGTTGCTGTTTCTGTGTCTGTTCAAACCCTGGTGTGTTAGTTTAAAAGGTTGTGGAATGCAACATGTTTTTATAATCTGATCAGGTTATTGAATACAGATCTTTTCTGTCTCCCAATGACAGTTTCGTAATTTCGCATGACTCTGAGCTGTCTTAATTAAAATCAGTTTCATAGTCCGGGTGTTCTCCGGAGGCACCGCTTGGCTGTTGTTTTCACAGGTCTCTGAGGAGCTGGATTTCCCCTGTGCATGCCAGAAGCTGAACATGCTTTGGCTCTCTGTGGATGAAGATACCCTCTGAGCAATCCTAACATCCAGAGTCCACTCCTCTGGAAGGTGGGCTCCCCAGAACGCAGCCACCTTTCTTCTCATCATCACCCTCTGCTTAACTTGGCCTCACTTGATCTGATCGTGTCATCTCGTGGCCTTTCTAGCCTTTTTTGCCAATGCTGTAATTTGATGGACCTGGCTTCACATCATCATAAATCACAGCCCAGCCAGTGGAGTAAGACCCATTGATTATATCACTCAATAGCAAGCAGTTACCACTAATTGGAAATCACCATCAAACTGGGTATCGGATCAGGCTCTGCACGTATCCAGCCTGAGAGTAGCAATTTTCCCTGTTTGATCTGATGCTTTAAAAAAAAAAAAAAGAAAGAGGGGAATTAAGTCACTGGTGCAATTTAGAGCCAGAGATTTCTTGAAGTTTGGTGAATTGGACCTGCCCAGTATTTGAAGTACTGCAGGACCTGATAATAACTCTGGACAGATCTGAGCTTGTAAAGACATTTTCTTCACCTTGTCTTGCTGCAGGGTGACTGGTTTGTAGTCAAGCATAGCAGCACACATCCCTATGCCCTTCTCTGCTCCCTGACCCCTTTTCCTTCTGCATCCTGTCCCAAATTCTGCTCCTCCATCCCGCTGTGTGTGGCTGTCCACGGCACTTACCCTGCCAGCAGGAGGGCAGGATTGATAGCTTGGGCAAGGCAGACGTTGTGACTCCTCTCTGCATTGATCCCTGCAGACAGCAGCAGCAGCTCCTCTCACCCAGCCTGGGGACAAGCGTGCTGTCCCCACAGACACACTGGCCACTGTGACCTCAAGGCCAAAGGTCTTCAGGTCATCGGCAAAATACAGAAGTGGGGAGGGCTGGTGCATATGCAAACTTGCAGGTTGGTTTCCCTGCCAAGCTGTGTGGCTAGGGGAGGAGGTTGGGAATTCATAGGGATTTTAAAGCAGCAAAGATCTTCCCATCGTTTCAGCGTCTCTGCACAGAATATATTCAGGGTTTAACCTGCAGCCCCCTTTCCAGGCTCTGGGGTGGTGGGAAGAGCTGCTGAGCCCAAATAATGGCAGCATTTATAAGAGTGTAGAGACAAGAAGGAAGTCTAAAAGGATTAGGGAGAGACAAAGGGGGCTGATTATTTTATGGGTCACAATACAAGGCATTAGAGTGAGATCACAAAGGGATGTAATTACAAAAGAAGGCCATACTGGGGGGGATCAAACCAGGATTAGAGTGGGAAATGTTTTTACACAGTTTTGTTCCACTCATTATGAAGTTAGCATTTTAAATTAAGGTTTAAATAAGGTGGCACCAAAGTTGTCACCAAGGTATTTCCTGGGCAATGCCACTGTTTGGATGCAGATTGTGAGTCTCAGCTCAAAACATCAAGGCAGACCTTAAACACATGGGTTTGCTGTTGGTTTGTCTTGTGCCTGTACAGTATCTGTGTTGTCAGCAGAGCCCTACCTATGGTTGTTCTTAGGACAAATTAACCTGTTTTTGCAGTTGGAGGTGGGGTACTTTTGTGACTCCTTGTTTTACTGGTGCAAAACGTGCTGGAGGTAAAGGTGTGCCCTGGTGGTGGTTACATCTCTGGAGATATCTTCCTTTTACTCCCAGAAACTTTTTTGCTAATGGTCATTTGCATTTTATTGCAGTTTAACTCTTGGTGTTATGTGCCAAGTTTCCTCCATCCATAAACGAGACTTTTCCCCCCTGTTGTGGCTCTGCTCATATTTACTGCCCTTTCTTCTCCAATTCTGAGCAGAAGGGCTTAGTCCTGATGCCAGTGATGTTTCTATATTGTCTGTGCTTTGAATGCTTATGGCAAGCCCAGAGCAAATTCTAGGCTTGCAGCAGTGGGTCTCAGAGGGGAAAAATACCCATGAGGAATTACTAAAGAAAAAAAAGGAAAGCACAAGAAATTAAGTAAAGCAGAAACACTGCGAGAGGTTTCCAGGAGATGGATATGATGGGTGAGTGGGTTATTTCCCTCCATCAGCTCTTTTGGCTGCCCCTAGGACATGCTGGTTCACGTGACGCTGCCTCTCACATCTGTGCTGTTGCGGTAGTTGGCCCTGTGTGTGCTGCAAAACAAATGTACAAATATAGGAGTCACCAGGGGAAAATTGGAGAGATTTGACTGGGAATTTTAGTAGATTTGCAGGATTAAAAGAGTTTGTCACTTACCGCCCACTGCATTTCAGCGTCTGCATGTAACAGCCAGGATTCATCCTGAGACTTGAGCATATTATAAGACCATATTTCTTTTGGCTGCTCATTTCTTAGCAGTGTGATAGTTATTTAAATATCATCTTGCACTTCTTTCCAAGGCTTCTAACGTGGATGCGCCAACCTTAGCTCCAGCAGCATTATCTCTCATATAGGGGGTTCGCACTGCAGGCAGAAATGTCACTTAGTCATTTATAGAAAGCTCAGGGGAAATATATCAGAAGAATTTCATTAATGGCAGCACTGTTGAGTTATTTGTCTCAATTAACTCTTGGAGCTCAGCTGAGGAAGTTCTGACATCTCTGTGGCCTGCACCTGCAGTATGAGGCAGTTCTCCGCCTGCTTTTTTAACACGGGGTGAAGCTCTGCGATACCTGCACGGGCAGTTCTGTGGGGACAGCACAGTGCCCAGCCCCGTGTGCTTGTACCCTGCTTGTGCCTGCTGCTCTGCTCCAGCCTCTCCTCAAAGTATTGGGCCACTCTCCTGTGTTATTTTATTCAGGAGGGCAGGTCTCTGCTTGTATGGCTTTCACTCTCATTTTGCCCTACAAGGGTCACAGCTGGCCATGGTGTGGTGGCCAGTGACACCCATGCACCTGCTGTGCCTCAGTTTCCCTTGTCTGAACCCAGGATGTATTTACTGTCAGTGCTATGATTCACACACTCCTGTGAATGCCTGGGGGGCCAAGCTGCTGTTTTGTGTTTATCAGGGGCCCGGGTTAGCTGGCCATGGTGTTTCATCTGCACTCCTGCTTCTCACCGAGCATGGTGCTGGGGCCAGGCTGGGGCCCAGGGCTGACCTGGGCTGCTTTTCTGCCACTGTTCATTGGCAAGGCTGTGAGTAGGAATCAATTCTGGGAGGCATCTGGCCAGAGCAATCAATGCTCTTGATCTAGTGAGTAACCGTTGAAATTGGGATTTGAGGACCTTGCTTTGAATGTTTGGGGCCTTTGGGTGCACTAGTGATATGAGTGAGGTCAGACCTCACAAATCCCTTCTTATGGGTGAGTCCCTGCACAGGTGTCAAAGCTGCTTTCCCAGAGCTGCCAGGATGGGACCTGGGAGAGACATCAGCCAGAGCTTCCTGGTATCAAGGGATGCTGGATCTGAGCTCCATGCACCTCCTCTTCCGCTCTGGTTTTGGCTCTACCCATCATCGCAGCCCTGTTGCTGGGAAGGGAGTCTGCTCCCACTCCTCCTAAGCACAGCATATGGTTTTCAGAGAGGTTCTTGCTTTAAACCCAATTTTACAGTTGGGTTGACTGAGGCAAAAGGAGGTCAAACGATTCGCCTGAGGTCACCCAATAAGTGGCTCAGATTAAATCTCAACCCACGATGCTGCCCGTTCCCAGCGCTGGCTGTGCTGGCCGGACCAGATGGCCTCCTGAATGCGGCGTCAAGATCCTCGGCTTTTTCCCCACCTCATTGTTCTCCATTGTGGGCTCCTGAATGCAGGACCTTGAAAGTGAGAGTCATTTGGATTTGTGGAGTCCAAGTTATTCTGTTTAATGACATGGATTTGCAGGAGAGGGTTTAAACACAGCGTTTGCTACTGAGGTTGGAATTTTGCAGAGATTTACCTCTTTGCCTTGGTTTTCTGATGTTAAAACTCTCTCTGCCTGACCAGCTAAAATTGGTCCCTTACCCTTTCAGCTGCCCTGCTGCTGGTTCACTGACTGCAAGGCTGCCCTGTCTTTGTACCTGTGCAGGTTTGTCCGTAGGTCTCTTGAGTCCTGATCCTTGGGATAATTCCCCAGCATCACACCTCTCTGGTCTGTTTGTGCAGTTTGTGTCTTCCCCCTTAGCTTGGTTCTTGGATCATACAAGGGGGTCAGTGCAAGGTGCTGCTGGATGGACAGTGTCATGTGAATCTCTACACTCTCGTGTTAGCTCTGGAAATGCAGAGGCTGACATCTCCCTCCTGATCTGGTGTGCATTCCATGCGTCACCCCGATAGAATAAGGGCCACGGATGATCTTAAAGCAGAGCTTTAAAGAGCATTTTAAAGATAAGCTCCATTCCTGCTTTCCAAGCTAAGGAGCTGCCTGGAAAAGTGCATCTCCGTAACCTCTATTGGAAAGCAGGTGTGCAGATCCTTGGGACTGGGACATGCAGAGCAGAGACCATCTGCCCATGAAGCAGCAGAGCTTGGGTGTCTGGGGCAGGCTGCAGTTCTTGGGGCAGGGGGGCTTCTCCTGCACCCACACATCCCTCTGCATCCCGCCTTCCGAGGGAGGGCCCGCACTCCTGCGCCACTCACATGCCTCAGTAAGTTGGCACCTCTTGAGCATGCCTTGATTAATGGTGTTTTTTTGTCAGTCCTAAGAGGCCCCATTATGTCCCTTTGATGCTGCATTTTGCACTTACCACTGTCACTGAGCTCAATGACTAATTTTCACAGGTCACGGGAGAGGGACAATGGATCGGGCCACATTTGGAAGAAACAAATGAAATTTTGCTGCAACTGAGAGCACTAATTAAGAGTGAGGATCAATTTGGGTGTACAAAAGAGATAGTTTTAGGCTGCTGGTGTGTAAATGAGTGGCGGTGTTGCGGTAGCAGAAAAGGTTCAGTGTGTGCATACTTCAGCTGCAGCATTGTACTCTGCTGCATTTGATCGATTCTTCTGTGCTTATTCATTGAGGAAAAACCAAGCATTTTCCTGTCTGCTGTGCCCTGGAAGGGCAGGGACAACAAACCTGCCAGATCAAGTTATGGCTGATAGCTGTAAGACCTTTTTGGCCAGGAGCAGGAGCTTGTGTTCCTTCGATTGCCTTGCTCGTCTTGGAGCATGGCACTGCAGGTTGCCCGGTGGCTGTTGAGTGCAGTGCGTGGCATTCCCTGCCCAGCTCTGTGGGCAGGATGATGCCCGTCCTCATCCCAAGCCATAGCTCACCCTACCAAGGACTGCGCTGTTTGCTGATTTGGAGGTGTCAGAAAGGGAAGGGACACAGTGAACTTTCATCAAACAGAATGTCATGGATTCAGGAAGGAGGATGAGGAAAACCAAGACCACACAAGCTGGATTCATGGCTTCACTAAGCATTGCAAAAATGTGATTCAAGTTTTCCCAAGTCTTCACGTACAACAAAAAGTCAGGGCTAATGTGTATTTGGGATAAGCTGGTTGCAAATGTCCAGGTGCTCAGGCTGAGCCAGTTAAAATTAGTTTGCAGATGGTTTTGGTAAAATTGTGTCTGTTTTTGATTGGACTGTCCTAGGGCAGAAAGGTACAAACATCAGCTGGAGCGTTCTTTCGCCAAGAGGGTTCCCCAGGGCGAACGGGGTTCCCATGAAGCAAAGCCTAAATGAATTGGAATCCAAACAGATTTATGGTACTGAGCAAATCTCCAGAATGATCAGGGGGAA
Organism: Callaeas wilsoni; assembly: GCA_013398955.1. NCBI lineage: Eukaryota > Metazoa > Chordata > Aves > Passeriformes > Callaeidae > Callaeas > Callaeas wilsoni. The sequence goes on from VWPU01007439.1 coordinate 19,173, forward strand.
GCAGCAGTCTGTCCCATTTTCCCTTGTTATTTGGTGGTGTTTACCCACAACCATACTTTTCCCTGCAGTTGAGCATCTTCCCCAGAGGGCAGTGGGACATTCAGCCTCAGTCTGGGGGTTTGCTCTTGTCCTGGGCCCTTGTGGTGGCATTGGCCTGAACGGCCAAGCAGTGCAGTCACATCCCCTTGGGCCCCAGCATGGCAGCTCTGTCCGAGGTGAGGGCGCTTGCCAAGGCACTTTCTTTCCTCAGAGCAGCATCCATGTCCAGCTCACCATAGTTTCCCATGGCAACGTGTAAAGGGGCGGGAGGGAGAGTCCTGACTGCATCTTTCATTAGTGATCCTAATGCTCAGGAGAAGAGACAGGGTCCCAAGGGGGTCAGCTTGAACTGTCTCTCAAAAAAAAAAGGGAGGGGGAAGGAGAAGAAAAAGTCTTCATGTGCTGGACTGGCCATTGGAAAGATGACAGCAGAAATAATGCTTTTTTTAAAGCTTTTTTTCATGAGCAAAGAAAACATTTTTCTTGTCCCTTGGGACATCTATGAGTGCTCTAGGCTTTCACAGAGGCTCAGGCTCTGCAGGCACCCACCACCTCTAAATAACAAGGACTGGTCAAAATCCTAAATACAAGGTCTGAGTGCTACACTTAAAGGATCCAAACTTGACCGTTTGGCCAAAGCAGTGTGGTGGTTGATGCCTTGGGAAGCCTGGCGCTTCCTGCTGATACCAGGCAACTGTGTATCTCTAGGAATTAGGGACGGTGGCATTGGTCCTCCGCAGATCTCCCCATCCCCACTGGGTTGGGGGCCCATTGCCTGCACGCTGTCCTCGCCAAGCTGGTGCGGGGGGCCCTCACCCCACTTGAAGCTGTCAGAGCTCATTACCAGCACAGGCAGCTCCTTCCCAGCGCGGTGGGGCTGGGGAGGCCAGGTGCCTGCGGGCGGCTGCTCAGCACTGAGTGCTCGCTGCCTAATCGGGGCTGAGGAGTTGGGGCACTGCGTGGACCTCACGCCGCTGCCAGCTGTCGATTTTCATGAGCCTCCTGGCTCTGACTTTTCTGAGACCTTTGAGCTTGTACCCAACCATCCGGGAACCAGCCAGAAGGGTCAGGAATTCTTCCATGGGAAGGCAGAAGTCCCTGCACCATATATATTCATTTGTAAAAGCCTCTCAGAGAAGGAGTTTTAAAAGCCGGCATGGTGTAGGTGCGCAGGAGGTGTTTGTGTTGCTGTGCTGGGGAACATGTATGAGCCTTTCTGCTTTAGAGACTGGTTTGCATGTGTTTGAAGCACCTCGATGATTCACACTGCTGCATCCCGTGGGGGAAATGGATTTGTTCTCCTACAGCTCCCTGCCCAAGGGGAGCCTGCTTAATTTTTCTTTTACTAACTAGGTTCTCCCAAGAATGAGAGATTACCTGATCTTCCAAAAGCATTTCCAATGTGCGGAGAAGTTTGGATGACTCACAACTTTTAATTAGCTCTCCTGACGGAGGCAAGGATCCCTCCCTTTCTCCCTCCTTCCCTAACAGAGAGGTGGTGATTAGAATTACAATGAAGATAATCCAAACTGTATGTGTAGGGTTTTCAGTAAGCGGAGAACAAAGCAGGACATCCATCTGGTGAGTGTGAGCCCATAATACCTTTCTGCTCATTTCTCCAGTGCAACAGGAGCTGCTTGGGACGGAAGCAAGCTCATTATTTTGGAAAGGCTTGCTGACACGCAGAGCGGGGCTGGCTTGTAATCTCCGAGGCACTGAAACCACTGCTCAGGAAGGAGCATTGCTTTTAATTTTAAGTCTACCTTTGTATTTCTCCTTGTTAAAATCTGCAGCAATGAGGGATACCAGCCTCTTCTGAGCCTGTCCTTAATTAGTGTGTGAAAGAGAGATGCCCTTAGTTTTAGCAAGGCTAATCAAAGCTGTAAGGGAGTTTTAAAAGGCAGCCAAGCTAAGCCTGTCCTGTGCAAACATTCCAGCAGCGGTGAGGAAATGCATTAGCTGGGGATAACCTCCTTTTGGAGTGATGCTATTTCCCCTCACTTAAAATCTTCTCTGTCTCTGACAGAGCTCCTGCCTCAAAACTTCGGCTTCCCTTCATGTCCTGTCTTTGCAGTGGGACGCTCGCCTGTGCCATGGGATCGGCTTTCCCATGCTGTGCCCTGCAGCAGGCAGGGAAGAGGCAGAGTTTGCAGCAGGGAAAAGCAGCGTTGGGCTCTCAGCCACGGTGCTACTGTGCTTTACGGTCAGCTGGGTTTTGCCAGGCTGCTCCAGCACGGAGAGGACGGGTGCACTGTGAGAAAGGAACAACAAAAAGCCGTTGTGGAGGAGCAGCCGGCGCTCCGAGCTGCCGCTCGCCGCCATGCCGCAGCGCAACGCATGCCTCGACTCCTGCCATGGCAACAAGTTCATCCTTAGGCCAGGACAACGCTTGGCTGCAGCGTGGCAAAGCATCCAGGAGCCGGTCCAGCCTGCGGCATCCCCAGCAGCACCCAGGGAGACAGGAGGGATGGGGCGAGGTTTCATGCCTGCAAGGTGCTCTGCCAGCTTCAAAATTCAGGCCAGTGGTTTCCCTACCCCGAAAGCACAGGAGAGCTGCAGGTGATGCCTTGTAGAGGCTGACCTGGAGCAGAGGCTGGACAGAGTGAAAGGATAAAGGGCAGGGATTTATGAAAGGGCCTTCACAGAGTGCACCTTGGGCAGTGCAGGAGTCTCGCAGAGACGGCACCCAGGATGGACACAGCCACACGTTTTTGGGACAGATAGAAGTTCTGTCCATTTGCGTATCAGAGGTTAATTGTCCAATTCCAGCTGCAGGCAGTGCAGTCCCATTCTCTCAGTTTGCGCCCCTCAACTCTCTTTTGTTTCCATATCTCGGGACCTGAAACAGTGAGGTGTCCTTGATTCTCAGGCCTGGAGAGGAATTGTTGTGTCTGACAAAAATGGGAAAAGCAGTAGCTAACACTCTATGTGGAGTTCAGAGTTATACATTAAAGAATTGCAGGATTACAAATATATGAAAATATAAAAGCTAAAATCCTAAGGTATCACAGGGAGGTCCTTCTGAGGTCACGAGCTGAGCAGCACCCATGTGTGGAGTCACGGTGGCTCTTGCCCTCCAACACAAAGAGCTCAGGAAGGAAGATGGAGAGCCCAGATCCAAGGAAATGTTGGCCAAGCACAAGGAATCCCTTCCTCTTATTAGTGTTTCAAGCACTAAAAAATCCCCCCTGCGTACCAGAGCTAGGCACAGCCTTTGCTGGGAAGGAAATGTCTTTTCAAGCCGGGATGCCAGTGCCGAACTTGCCGCGGGCAGCCCCGCGCGAGCCAGGCGTGCCGGTGGAGTGCAGCTGGTGCAGCTCAAAGGGAAAATATGATCAGCTGTTGAATGGCAGAGATTTGAGACGTCACGCCAAGGCTTCGCGTTTTGATTTTGCAAGGCATGCTGTGAAATTCATAGGTGGAATATTTCTAGGGAGCCGCTTTGCTTCCTGTAGGAAAAGTGAGGTGGAAGAGTGGAAAATAAATGATGTTCTGTATTGACAGCTTCCAGCGTTAAAAACCTGATCTGAGCTGTCTCTTTGCTCCCAAAATCATAACACTTGCTCTCTGTTCTTGATATTAAAAAATAAGAAATTATTATTTTCTTTAGGTCGCCTATTGACTTTTAGCTGATGCACTTAAAAAATGTTCCCAGCATTTGTGATTCGTGAGAAAAAAAGAAGCTTGAAAACATCTCGCTTTTAGCATAACGAGAGCTAAGGTTGACAGAACTGTGAAATCCTGGAAGTTGGGGCTTCACGACATTGCCAGACATCAGAAGGTCCTTGATGACATGATGAGAGCTGGGAAAGCTGAATAAACTGATGAGCTTCTTCCATTCTGGTCCCTTGTCATGTAAATAGGCTCCAATCTGCATGTCAGATCCCTTGGGGAAAGGAGTGTAATAACATTAAAAATAAGGCAGCAAAACCCCCAAGGTGTGTGTGTGTGTGTGGGTGGGTGTGTTAGCAATCTTTAAACAGGCAAAAAATATGCTTGGAGGAGTTTGGATGGGGTGAGAGGGCTCCTCGTTACCGCTGCGCTTCGAATGCAAAAAGGTAACTGCCGTGGCTTGAAAGAAAGTACTTTAATGCTACATAAATATAATTGCTTCGATGAAATGTCTTTAGCCTCCTGAGGGAAGTTGTAGTCTGTAAGCCTTTAGATATGAATGGACGACTCTGTAATTGCTATTGTTTCGGAGACACATTAGGAAGGCCTAATGCTGATCATTCCTGGCATGTTGTGGAAGTGGAGTAATGGCAATCCCAGGCAGCGGGCAGGGAGAGGGGATTAGTATGCATTTTGCAGGATGAAAAACTGACAAACGCTTCAGGACTGGAAGTTTTTCTCCTAATTAGATTGTGGGCTTGTAAATTGTATTTGATTTTTTTTTTTTTCTTCCCCCTTTTCCTGCTGATATGCAGAGTGAAGGTCTCTAATTCCCGGCAATTTAGGCTTTGGATAATGAGCTTGAAGGCAACATCTCAGAGGAGTGCAGAATTGATGGGTTAGTACAGAAGCTCAGGTTAATGCAAGTTCCTGATTCTGACAGGGTCCAAAACAGCTGGTTAAGAGAAAAGAGCAACATCGGGGTATTGAGAATAAGTATTTTTTACTTTTTAAAAAATTATTAGTTAAACATGGGATATTCTGGTACATGGGTTGTGCTTCCATCTCTGGATTGGGAGCAGCTATGTTTAAAAAATCGGAACCTGGGCTTAAGAGATGGTTCCCAAGAGATAATTTGGGTTGTGTCCTGGTTTTGGAGACTGTAAGCATCCTGTTTTCTGGCTTTTTCCCAGCATAGGGCCCAGAAAAGCTAGCAGGCAGCTCTGACATGGTAAGCAACTAGGCAGGAGCTGAAAAACCTTACTCTCTTGCAGCAATTCTGGAATTGGTGGCATTTTTTCTGAGGACAAGTGAAACCAGGGTCCTGAGAGGCAGCAGTTGGATGGTTCTTCCTGCAGGAATATCTGTCAGGTAGTAGCCAAAAGAGAGGCAAAATTTCTGCCCATGTAGAGGAGCCACTCATACAACCCAGTGCTGGTCTCACACCATCCCAGGTTCAGATCCAGCCCGTTTTCTGAAGTTGGTTCCAAAACGTTTGGGAGCCACTATCCAAAACACCTGGAGAGAGAGCCTGGAAAGAACTCTTCTGGGGAAAAGCAGAAGAGATGAGGTTAGGTCCTTCCTCATTGCCCTGTTGTTGCGTAGGGACCGATGCAAATATCTTCATCTCCTCTGTGCCACGAGCATCCTGTTTCAGAACAGAAAGTAATAACTTAGTGATGCTTTCTCTTGAATGTTGAGCCTCAAGTGGTAAACCTTGGTCCTACTTGGGATTTATTTTCATTCTGGAGATTTTTACTGCCTTCAGAAACTTCATGTAGAAGAGTGGGATTTTATGGCTCTAAACTGTTTGATTTTAGAGAATTGGTTTTTTCCCCAGGGGCTTTTTTTTTTAATGAAGATGAGAGGAATCATGTAATCCTTGACATACAATAGATTGTCCCAGATTAATAACACACTATTTTTCACAGTGAAGACGATCCTGTCATGCTGTAATTTACTCTCCATCCTGGCATGCTGTTAATTAGGATGAATACTTACATGAAAACTCCACGTACAGCCAGTGCCAGCTTCCATAATAAGTTGCCCCAAAAGCACAAGGAACGAGCAGTAGTGAGTCAATGAAAATCCCGACATAAATTGACTTTTTGTGTCCTGGCAGTGCTTGGCTGAAAGCCAACGACAATAAGAGCCCGGCGTGCCAGAATTCACAGGCAAATAACACTTTTCCACTAGAGCATCCTTACGAGACACCCTCCCAGCAGCCGTCCTTCCTTCCTGCCACTCATTCCCTTGTGTCCAAGGAGGCTGTCGAGGCGGTGAGCGAAACATCTCGGTGTTGTGACGGGGTGCGATGAAAACATGAGTGACAGAGTGACATTTTGACAGCCTGACTTCAGGTTCCTACTGCAAATGTAAATACGTTCATTTGAATCCAATTTACACAACCAGGAGTTTTTAATGGAAAATAAAGGGGGGGGGTGCTTAAAGGTAACTTTTTGTGATTTTGATCCAGGGTATTTGTGGGCTTCTTCATGGGTTCAGCTGCAAATTTCCATGGTGTTGTGGAGGTCAAAGTGGTCTCCATCCCACTTTGCTCCAGTCATGTGTTTTTAGATCAAATTGCTTTGTTTTCTCACAGTTTAATGCTAATCCCTGTCTGAGTTGAGAAATGTGGTTCTCTAAATGTACCTATTGAGCAGCTGATAAAATTGAACTGCAATCCCATCCTCCTCAAATCAAGGACTCTTTAACAGCCAATAGTCCATTTTATCTTTCTCCTAAGGGGTCTAATCTGTTGCTCTTTCTGACTTGGAGACTTGCTGTGTTTTCACTGGAGAAGTCACTGAGTGTCATAAGGTGGGAACAAGAATGTCTGAATTGCTCTTCAAAGGGTGATTTATTTAGACAGTCTTGGCACCTTGGGGATTTCTTATTCTTAGTGCTCCTTGTAGTAATTCCTCCCAGAGATTTGGATGAGCAGTACTGGAAGGTGCAAGTTCCCACTGCAGGAATGATACAGCTGAGCCTCAGCAGCAGGTGGTGTGAAATGATCCCCTTCATGACAGCACGGGGATCCACCTCGGATGCAGAACTCTTGTTCTTCTGGGATCTGATTGCAGTGCTACTCTCATTCTTTCCCAGGGCCTTTTTCCTCCTGTTTTTTTCAAATAGATACTTCTGTCTCTCTGTGGTCCTTGGAGAAGCTGTGTAGTTTTTGATGGCTGCACTATTTTGGGTAAAGCAGCTTGACCAAAGAGACTGAGGGGACAAGATGGACCATGGCCAGGTGTGGCAGAAGTGCAGGACACTGAAGCTCGCTTGAGGCTAGACCCTTATCCCGATGCTTGGCACACCAGAGCAGCATGTGGTGCCTGTTGACCTCCACAAATGTGGGTCCCAGTGGGCAAACAGACTGGACTCAGCACCAGTTCCCAAAGAGACTATTTACTAAGGAGGTTTTAAACAACATTAGGAAAAATTTCTTAATGGAAAGGGTTATCAAGTGCTGGAACAGGCTGCCAGGGAAGTGATGGAGTCACCGTCCCTGGAGGGATTTAAAAGACATGTGGATATGGCACCTGGGGACATGGTTTAGTGGTGGCCTTTGCAGTGCTGGGTTAATGGTTGACTTGACGATCTTAAAATTCTCTCCAATCTAAATGATTCTGTGATTTCCCTGGGTATTATAAAATGTTAGGAAAGCACAAGGGATGTGAATAGAGTGTATAAGAGTCTGGCTTTTCATGTAGCTGTGTCCTTGGACCAAGCTGGCTTAAGCTGGTTCCCTGTTTTTCTCTTAGCTGAGAGTTTCTGTCTCTCCCAGAAGGAGAAGGACCGGGGAAACTCATGAGCGTGTTAAATCCAAGCTGTCTTTGTAGGATTGAAAAGAGACCGAAGCTTTCCACTCATTGTGTGCACATTATTTGTTGTTTGTGTCAGAGTCACCTCGTAGCTGCTGGTCCTCAAATGAGTGGTTTAAACTCTTGGTATTTAAAAAGTTTTGAAAACATATTTTTGACGGTTTGGTGGGGGTTTTTTTGTTTGTTTATTTGTTTGGGTTATTTTTACTGCACATCTATGTTTTGTCTGTGCAATACTCCATTCCTGGATCTGTAACTGGAGTGGATGAGATCTTGGCTAAGAACCAGCAAATCTTTAATTTTACCCACAGCTACAGAGACCACACGGACCTTGTAGCTGTAGGTGCTTGACTTGGGCTGCCTTGGGACAGGGGGGTGAGAGATGGCTCCTAGCAAAGCCTGAGTTTCACACCTGGAGTTTTGTTCCTCCAGGGACTTCGGCAGCGTGCGTTGCTGTCGGTGCATGGAGAATGTCACCCAGGATTTTGAAGAAGTAGCAGATTGCTTCCTCCTTACACTGAGACCTGTGAACACCCATGAGGGATGCTAATTAAGCATCTGCTTCCTTCTCAGCTTTAAGTGAAAGGGTGGCAAGTTAAAGTGACAGTCAGACCTCATTTATCTTAATGAGGAGGGTCAGGAGTTTAATGGAGTTTTGCTTAGTGAGGGTGTTTCAGCCTACTTTGTGTTTGTTTGGGAGATGTCTCTGCATTTTAGGTCTGCAGGGCTTTTTAGCTTGGGTGGTTTGGCCGCATGGGATTCAAGGGCCTCTGCAGTCTTTCGTAGGGAGAGAGGCTTTAGAAGAAATCCAGGAGGCTTTCTGGTGTGTCTGCTGTGATTTTGTAAATGACTGGGATAATGATATAGTGAATTTTGCAGATGACTTTTCCCTGGCCAGAGTGGGGCTGTGTTGCATCCGCCTGTGATGTGCCGTGCTGAGCGACGGTCACTTTGAAGCTCTTGCCTATAACAGTTTAGACATTTAGCCAATGTACTTAGCAGATACCAGCAAAAAAGGGGGATTGTTTTTACATTCCAGAGTCTCACCTTGTACTTACCACTTCTGAGGTCTGTTTGACACCACGCTGACATATTTACAGTGTAGCCTTACTGTATATAGATGGAGTAATCAGGCAGTCACTCAGGGCTGCAGCAACTAGGCAGAAGTAAAGCTCTTTTTACTAGTTCACGTGCAGCACCACGCTGTGTGCATAACCTCATTTCTCAAGCCTGTTTCCTAGGTATTGAGCATAGACCCCAGCAACACCTACCCCTTAATGGAACAGAGCTCCAGCTGGCCCGTATCAGCACAGCTCCAGCCGAGAACAGCCCTCCATCTACAAAGGACTACGCCGAGATTAGCGAGGGAATTCATGCAGGGCCAGCGGAGCAGGTGAACGGTATCACTGTCATTTTTCAGAGGGGACAGGAAGGAATAGGAGGGGTGTGATGCTGCTGAGACAGTCCAGAGCTGATGTGGAGCGTGAAAGCCTGCGGTCTCTTGTTGGGGCTTCGTGCCCTGCCTGGGGAGGAATTCAGACCTGCTCTGCTGGAGTCATTCCTGCTCATTCAAAGCCAACATCAAAAGGTCCCATTCTAATTCGATGCTTTTTAACACACAAATGGCAGTAAGATCATTAATTATTGCACTTAACCAGCTCTAGTGATTTAACACTTTGTGTTTGTGAGTGTCACGAGCTGGTGAAATCTTTCTGGTGCTGTAAGTGAAGAGCAGGGTGTTGCCAGCTGTTGAGGTTGGATGGTGCTGCAAGCAGACAACTCCCTGCTCTCCGAAGAGCCGCATCTGTGCTGGGTTTTTGCCCAGAATATGTTCATGTCATGGCTTGATGGCCTGTGAGAGCTCTCTGCTCCTGCCTTGCTGCCCAGGTAGGTATGCAGGATCATGTCTTTTGAAAGAAAGGAAACAGTAGTGTGAATATTGTGTGCTGTGGGAACGTGGAGCACCTTGTCTCATCAAGGCAAATGTCTCTGAGGTCTCCTGTAGATAAACCTCTGTTGGATTCTCAGTTTGTGAGGTGTTCAGCAGCTCTAACAGTGTTATTTTTCCTCCACCAAGCACAATGCAGTTGGACTGGAGTAGGGAGTATTTCCAGGGGAGGTCCCCCTCTACCTTGGGAGAGCTTGACTTGAGGCAGAGGTTCCTTGGCTTGAGCTCTTTCGAAGCTCAGGAATTCTGCAGGCAGCTTGTAGTCGTTTTTGCAGAACATGGCTGGTGGGCAACAGGGGAGCCAGGCGGTTATTTTCCATCCAGCCAGGTTTTGTCACCTACCACTACCCATGAGGAGAGAATTTCCCCCCTCCTCTAGAGTGCGAGACCTCATTGTTCCCAGCACCTGAGGCATACAAAATCCCCCTTGCCATCCTGGAGGAAGGGTCCAAGGGTAACCGTGACTGATTAGTGAGCCCTGAGCAAAACACAGGCCAGGAAGCTCACACACGTTACTGTGCAGGGAGAGAAAGTGGACCCTGAAAAGAGGGTGCAGCTCCTGCCCCAGACATCACTGGCTATGACAGCCTTGCTCCCTTGGACTGAGACCACCCAGCAGAGCAGGGCTCGAACTGGGAGGCTCAAATTGGACCTGGGATAATCACACTCTCCGTCTGGGTTTGCGTTCGGCACGCCAGGGGGGACACATCCCTTGCTGGACTAATGAGACTAGGCATATGTGACATTTTTATGACTCCTTCCCAAGCTATTTCCTCCAAGTTTTTAGTGTTAAATTGGATTGCTTCCCCCAGCCCCCCGGTGTTGTTGCGAAAGCCATCTGCAGACAGAAGAGTGATGCAGAGATAATGCTGCTGGGGTGGGCCTGTCTTGACTTTATAGCTCTTGTATCTTTCCTTTAGGGTTTCTCTGACTTTTTGCCAGGCACAGACACATCTCTGTGGGCATTTCCCTTGGCTCTGCATTAAGATCTGCCCAGCCCAGCATGTCATGGAACACACACCCCACAGCCCTCCCAAGGCTTTGTTGCAAGAGGTGTTTTGGGGCAGATGTCCCAAAAGAGCATTTCCCAAGTTCTCACCCCACTAGAGATATTCTCAAGAGAAACATTCTTCAGTTTTATAATGTAGATGAGCCTCTCTTTTTTCTTTCTTTTTATTTTTTTTCCCCTCCAGTTTCCAACCCCAAAAGTAGGCGGTGAATTCTAAGGCTTGAGGGGAGCAACCACACAAAAGCCTATTACAATCCAGTCACATTGTGCAAGGTGAGGATTTGCAATTTTAAGCAGAGGGAGAGGGAATCGTCATGATAATTACATATAATACCTAAAGTACCTATAAATACAGATGTATATTTATATAAAGCCTCTCCCAGCACACGAGTTCTCTGTCTGGCCGAGGTTGCCAGACCACCCTGTCCTGCACAAACAAATGAGTTAGAAAGTCCGAAATTCCATCCCTGCCTTTCGGGGCTCGTCTGGGGAATTCCTGAGTAATGGAGGTTGAATTGGGTCACAAGGGCAGCAGGGAATAAATCTTCAAAGGTTAGCTCTGGCATGAAGTCTCCTTTTTTAGGCATGTGAGGGATTCTTTTGTTTTGCTTTGTTTTCCAAAGGCCCCCCCGGCAGGGGAACAATACCTCACTGGGGCCAAGCCTGGCCGGGCACAGCCCCGCAGCATTGTCCAGGGGGCCGGGGAGGGGGCCGGGGGGAGAAATGACATCTTAAAGAATGGTGCTTCTTCTTATGGACACTTAGTAGATCAGTGTGCATTCAATTAACCCTATAAACCGTGCAAGGTCCAGGGAAAGAGCCTTTCAGGCATTATGGATTGAAAGTATTAAGGGGGATGGGGGGAGAGCTGTAGGTGAGTCCAGTTTAAATAAAGCCCATTAGGCAGGGGCAGTGTCATGGGGGTGGAGAAAGGGGATGTTTTTCTTCTGAAAATTAAATTCATGCATGGTCTCACGTACTGGTCTGGATTTTCTTTCAGTAAAGTTAGGAAATACTTGCACAGCTCAGGCTGGATGTCTTGGTTAGACATTTGGTCCAACTGTCTTTGGGTTTGCTGGCTCAGGAGTGAAGGGATCCTGTAGACAGTCTGGGGTGGAAAAAAGATTCTACATGGGTATTTTCCTCCTCCTCAAATTTTTGCTCAACCCTGAATTGTGTCCTAAGGCCTCATCTGTAATAGCCTGTGGGACATCCCTGACCTTCCTGAGTGCATGTTTGATGGTCCCCAGGGTATGAAAACATCTAAATGCTTCTGTGAAGGACCAAAACACCTTGGTTTTTCCACTTGTGCCTCTGACATCTTGCAGGGTCACTACAAGGCACTGATGTGTTTTGAAAATACAGTATTTATTCCTGTTTATGTTTGGAGGATGGTCAAATTTGGAAACTTTTATGTGCCCCATCATTCACCCCAAGCCCCAGTGCCAGTCACAGCTGGTTAGCCCCTCCAGGATGAGAGCAATATTGTGAGCAGAGAGATGGAAACAGCCAAATTTCTTTCAGTGCATATGGCTAATATTCACCTGGAGAAATCCAACCCATTTGTAGATATTAAACTAGACACATTAATAAGTTCAGTATGTATTTCAATTTACTTTGCTGCAAATAGATTTAATTTACCAACTGCAGAGTTTTAGATGGAACTGCCTATATTCCTGGCATTTTATGCTATGTTCGAAATATATTACAAGTAAAGTTGTAAATTAATAGGCCTGTTTATGATTTGTTGCACATATGACATGGACCTGCAACTAAATTAACAGTGAAGTCTTAGTGCTTAGTGTTGCAGGGTTTAATTATATTTGCAGATGAATTAGCATCTAATTCCTCTGTCCCTTCCTTAGTGGGAAGTACACTGGGATGGTTTTTTTCCCTGAAGATGTGGGTATTTTTATTGTTCTGAGAGATAATCTATGAGATCTGCTGGACTTGCAGCTTATCTTGAACAGCACAGCGTTGTGGGCTGAAGAACCTCTAAATCAGGCTGAGCCTGTTAGTTGGCTGTTCTTAGGTGGGATGTTTCCTGAACTGGGCCTGAATCAGGCAATGGCAGCTGTGCTGGTTCACTCTGGTGAACGAACTCCTAATTGCTGGAGGTGCCATCATATTGGTGAGCCAGGAATGAGGACTTCTGGAGCTGCAAAGTAAAACAGTCTGATTTTTGAACAAAACAATGCATTTGAAGTAGCTGTAGTTTTGCCTGCTAGTGAAGTCTGGTCGTGCCAAATTAGGAGGGTATCCTTCCTTTCTCCCTCTCCTCTGTATTGGTTCCCTAAGGAAATAGCATCTATGTAGCTCCTTTATCTTGGGAAGTGCTGCAGAGCTTGGTGCTAACAGCTTTGTGCCATGTGCTCCTGAAGATCTGCTAAAGTGTTGGGCTTCTTGGAGGAAAAGAGATGATGTTGGGTTTAAAGTCCTGCCCCAAATACTTCCCTAAAATGTGCCATTCCCTTGAGGGAACGGGTACACACAGAGCTGGAAACTCTTTGAGAAAATGTGGTTGTGGAGAGTGGCATCTGTGTGGGTTCCTGCCAGCACCCTGGGGCTTTTCAGGGGCTGTAGTAGCCATCTCCTTGGAGTCTCCAGAAGTGCTAACTTTTCTGGGATCAGAGCCACAAAGTCAACACTTGGTGGCATTACTCTCAGCTGTAAATTATGTAGGTGCTTTGCTGCTCCGCTGGATTGAGGGCTCTTTGCACAACACCTTTGGAAACTGCATCCATCCTTGGCATGTTAGTAGCATCTGTTGACCTTTTTTGAGCAGCTGGAACGAGATAATGAAGTCTTGCTTTATTAGCTCTTTTTAAAATTATTCTGACCAAACTAATGGTTTGCTTTCTCCTTACGTTGCGCTGATTCGCTTTTCAATAGCACTGAGCCCTTCTCTTAATTTAAAAGTAGCTTCTAAGCACATCACAGTACAGATCACATCCTAGAGATAAATATTTTTTCTTTCCTGAACAAATATAGACAGAGTCAGCAAATATGAAGCATCTCTTTTTCCTGTTGTCACAAAACTGTGGCGTTGCCGAGATTGATCTGCGCTTGCTGGAGGGTGTGCTTTAACAGGAGCACGTTTGGGATATAAAGTGGGGAAGGCTCTCAACAGCTTTTAATTGGAGTTGTTGCTTTTGATGGGGCTGCACTAATTTCCAGTGGCTTCAAAGCTGGCGGGGAGCGAGGAAGGCTGGTGAAATCCCAGCTCCATCCACGGGCGGTGGCAGGTTTGCTGTTGCCTCCAAGGGGCGTGGTGTGATGCTGCTGCACTTTGGGGAAAAACAAGAATTAAATCCAAACGACACTGATCCATGCACTGGGGCTGTGTGTATGAACTGGATTTTAAATCTGTGTCTCTCACTGCCTAAGAAAGAAATCTGGGCCATGATGAGAATTTGTAAGGGGAAACCGAGCTATTCCCCCCCAGAGCCACTTTCCTAAGCCATGCCTGGTTGCCAGTAGCTTCCTGTCTGTTGTTAGTTTTTCTTTTCAAATACAATTTAGTTTCTGCAGGCCAGTGGCTTTTAATGATTTCCTTTGAGCCCAAGCATCCTCTGGAGCAGCCCTCTTCTCCCTTGACATTTGATGTGGGAATGTGTACATCAGTATTGTTACTTAAACAATACCCTTCAGGCACCGATGCTGGGCCCTCAGATAAATCACAGATTAAAATGAAGCAGAATTGCTTGATAAAAAGTCTACAGTGTGCTGGCATGCAGGGAACAAACTGCACAGAGTCCAGGTAATGGGAAATTTGGTGTGTTATCTGAAGACCCATGTAATTAATGAACAAGAAACCTGTTTACTCTGAAAGTAGATGGCAGAGTTGCTATAATGCCTTTCTGCTTTGAATGCTGAAAAAGTACCTCCAGAGGAATAAAAGCTTTAGCAGCTCAAAGTCACATCTCAACCAGAAAGGCGGCTTGGAGATGGCACTGAGCATCCGAGCTGTTTTGCTTTTATGAAGAATATGAAATCAACCTTCCTTCTAATAAACACCTCATTTATTTTCTCTTGGCTCCTAAGCGATCTCTTTTGCAAATCGTGGTGCGGACGGAACAATTAGCGGATTCGATTCAGTGCACATGCCATTGCCAAGCAGGAAGCGAGCACGCCGGGCATGAATAGCATCAATCTGATTTTCAGGCATGTGCAAGTATCTGGCACTTCAGAGAGCTTTGCAAATAGGCTGTACTTCTGGTTTTCCCCTCTCTTTCCCTCCCAATCATGCTGCTGCTGTGTTTGTGTATTACAAAGGGCTCATGGCTTCCCCGTTAGGGCTGCTGGAGGCTTGGTAGGCTTTTACCATGCTCAGTATTTTATCCCAGCTATTTTGCAAGTGTGGAAAAATGCACCCGTGCAGGTCTTGGCGCTGCAGCGTGCGCTGGGAAGGGGAGAGCTGTCCCTTTAACCACGCAGAGCATGTGGCTGTTTTTAGTTAGAGCTCTTTTAGCGAGTTGTCTCAGCACATCAGGGCCCCACTTTCATCATGCCTGGCTTTTTTTTTCCCTTCTCTTTGAGTCCTAGAAGTCAGAGGCCACAGGGGGGGTGACAGAAAGCAGTGACCTCTGCATAAGCGAGGGACCAGATGGCCACTCCTCTTCCTCTGAGCCTTTCTCCCCTGGCCCCAGGGCACAGATCTGTGACCTTCGCTTTAACTGAATGCCCAGACTGTGTGACTGGGGCTTTGACATGCTCTTTAATAGGCATACATTATCCCTCCATTGCTAAAAGCCCAGAAAACTGGGTTCATTTAGATGGAATTTAAGTAAAACTGTTTGGATTGGTCTTGCTATCCCCTAGCTGCCTCCTGCTAAATTGTTGATCTTAGTGCTAATGAAGGAAAATGCACTTACAGACGGTCTGGGAAGCATTTTATTTGCAAAGTTTAGCAAAACGCAGTATTTTTTGACAAATGAGGTGTGCACTCATGGTGTGAGCTCACTTGTGTGCCCACCCATGGCACAAGCAATGCTCTGGTACTCTGACCACATCAAGCCCTTGCCCTCTGCTGCTGGACTGGTTTCAGTTTTGCTCTAAGGTCTGTCTCTCCCAGCTGAAGAAAACTTCTGATGTTAAACAGTGGCAGAACTTAGGTTTGTAGCCTCTTGCAGCATTTGAAGGCACAACGGGGAGATGTAATCACTAATACTTAGTAATTCTGGGTTTCAGCCTTACATGTTGGTCTGATTACAAGTGTGAGCCAAGCTAGAGCATTGCAGTGTGGTAACATCCCATAGTACTGAGCACAGGATTAGTGAGAATGGGCAAAAATACCCCCGAGGAGGAGAGGTTGTTCTGGACCAACTGAAAACGGAGAAAAGACTTTATTCTCTGAATTTTGAAATCACTGTGGTTTTCCTCAGTACCCTAGTAACTGAGAAGTTCATCTGATACTTCTGTCTGGTCCCTAGGTGTTACTAGAGGAGGCCAGGCTCTCGTTAAAGCAATTTGCATAATGGTAGCTGTGCTCTTCGGGAATGTCCTCGGGAGAGAATGGAAATACACATTTTTCCAGCACAATGGAAATGCAGAGTTGTGTTTTTCTGCTAATGACCAGCAAACATCGCTGCTGATCAGGCGTGGATGGCCTCCAACCTCTGCCAGGCAAGCGGATGTTGAGGAGGGGCTTTATTAATGCCTACCATTTCCGAAGGGTTAAGCACATGAAAGTTATTCCAGGAATTTCCTTTCCAGGGCAGACCTAGGGAGGTAGGTATAAGCAAAGGCCAGTTCAGCCCTGCTGAAAGTGATGGATGCAATTCTCTTTGAAGTTCCTGGGAGCTGCACTTTCTCGCTGCGTGGCTGAATTGAATCCAGAGATCTTCAACTGTGAATCTGTAGCCACAAAACATGGTTTTGTGACATCTGCTGTGGTTCATCAGCTACTGAAGGTGGGAAGGGGAGAGCAAAAAATTTTCCAGGAATGCTGGTGTGGATGATACCGGAGGTTTGACTGCTCGCAGCTCATGTTCCTGTTTTCAATTAAATTAGAAAGTATTTGTGGATGAAGTGACCCATTAGTTGGGTAATAACACTACCTTATCACGCCTGCTTATCAGTATTAGTTATGCACTATAAAACCCATCCCAAAGCCCTTGGGGGAATCAATTAAAGCAGAGGGGGCAGCTTTGTGCACATGTGTGATGGAACTGCCGTGAGATGCGTGGGGCACATTTGTGCACCAAACTGTTGCATGTTTGGGGCAGAGAGTGTTTCTGAGCTTGCACACCAGCCCCGCCTGTAAGCTGTCAACATCACACATCTTTGTAGCCTCTACCAATTCCTCTCTGAGCAGAAGAAACAGGCCATAAATTTGCTGATTATGTGCATTTAGGCAGAGTAGCTCCCTTAATGGCCTTTACGATGGCTGCAGCCGCCAGTGATGGAGTTTTTGCATCCCCAGCTTCTAATAGTAGACGGTTGCTTGTTCATGCTGTACATCCTGTTAAATAAATCTGAGCCAGTGGTAACTGATTGCTGATATTAAGCTGCAGAGGGAGAGATTAAAAATATTTTCCCTGTCTGCTTAGAAAGCTTTGGAGGGCTTTGTTCAAGTTTAGTGGTTTGTTGTGGTTTGTTTTGAAGAGGAGGTAGGAAACACTGTAAGAAATAGTCTTGTCTCTCTTTAGCAGTTTGAGCTGAGCAGCAGGTAAGGGAAACCTGATTTAATGACATATCAAACAGAGAGCTGCTTCTCATCTGATCCCTCTTTGAAATGCTGCTGAGGAGTGATCAGTGCCTGTCTGCATCAATAATTAGACCTTATAAAGTATTTAGACTCTGGTGGCACAGGGAGCTGTGGTGGCTGATCACCTGGAAAGGGCTTGATTTCCAGGTAAAATATCTCAGTGTAGTGATTGAACCTGCTACGGTTTCAGCTGGCCAAAAAGAGACAGAGAAAATCAACAATCACTGGAGTCTTTCAGGGCTGTAGTTTAAGGAAAAACGTGGTGGCTTGATATGTCCATTAGATCTGTCACCCCTGGGGCTCCAAAATGGCTGTGTTCCTCTCAGCCAGCAGCGAGGAGAGGTCGGAGGGGAGAGCCGAAGTGTGGGGTGATGTGGGGCTCCTCACCACAACCCCTTCATCCCCCCTCAACCTCCCCTGGGGCTCAGCTCTGAGCATCCTCTCCCTGCTTTGAACCTGAGGAGCCGTCACACCTTAAGGTCAGGCGAGGGGGCCCGTTAGGGGCTAGGGGGAGGCGGAGGGAGCAGGATGTCATTTTGTCATTAGCCAGGCTTCAAAGGCAGGCAGGCACTGGGGAGGGGGGAGAGGAGCTGCAGGGTCACGGGGGCTGCGAGCCCCTTGCCCAGCCTCCCTGCCGGCCCCTTGCCCGGCCTCCCTGCCGGCCAGCTCACCTGGTGCACAGCTGCTCCGGGAGCAGGGAGCCCAGGGGAAGCAGAGGGATGGAGGAAAGCCTTTTACCCCATGGCCTGCCAAATTCAGTGTGCAGGTTTCAGGCTGGGCAGCTCTTTCACGGTGCTGGGATGATGGTGTGAAGGCCCACCTGTGTTAGAGCGGCTGTTCAAAGCGTAGCCCCCTTGCAGCATTGCTGCCTAGAATGATTTAGTGAGGTCCTGAACCTCTCAGAGACTCTGGAACGTGATTTTGGCTTGCTGGGGGTGCTCATGTTGGAGGCTGGTCATAAGGCTCCGTGTCGTTGTGTTCATACGTCCTGCTTTGGATAGCCTTCAGTTTTCCTGAGTCAGATCCAACCCCAAAAAATCAGCAGAGTGGGTTAAAAATGACAAGATTACCAAAGGAGAAGAAAATTGCCCTCATTTTGGTGTTCTGTGAATTTGTGCTTTGGATGTTTTGGGAATAGTTTGGGGTCCCCTGTCAAGGCTTTCCTCTGCAGCCACCAGGGATGGGTTTGTTTATTCCAATAAGCCGAGGTCCTCCTGCAGGTCCCCACAAGTGGGGCTGGGGAGGAGCACCGGCCACTGCAAGGCTGGAGATCAAAGCACATGTGTTGGCAATACTGGGAGGCTTCTGGGATCGGGTGCTCTTTGACCTGCCCCTGCAAAATCCGAGGGCCCTGATGCACAGGGCACGTCGGGAGCCGATGGGATGAGGGGCAGCGGCTTCAGGAGCAGCTGGGCAGCGCATGGAACAGCCAGAGCCAGCAGAAACATGGCACAGCTCTGCTCCACAAGCTCCTTCCATCCCGCAGCCTGATCAGGCTTGTGTGCTGGTAATTAGGATGTTTGCTGTCATTTCTATGGGTGCGACAATGCATATTCATCAAATATGTAAATTAACGCATTAAGCTATTTGCATAAATCTGGATCCAACAGGATGGTGGAGATGAATTGCTGTGAGAGCAGCTCTGTAAATGATTCCCTGATACACGTCACACTGGAGTTCTGCACACCCTCTGTGGGTGCTCTGGTGATACAGAGCAGGGTCCTGCATACTCCCCGTGGGTGATGCAGAGCAGGAATTTGTTGGGGTTAATTAGTGCAAGAAGTCCAGGCATCCTTACCTCTGGAGCAGGATTACAGCTGCGTTTACACTGGCAGTCCTCGAGTGGCCTTTCCTCCTGAGTGAGGATGGGTTGGAGGGGTGGGCAGGCAGGTGAAAATTTATCCATGGGGAAAGCAAAGCTGTCTGTGCACTGAATGTTCTGGTGGTCTCCAGTGAACAGTAACACACACATGAAAGTTTGCTTGGGCTTGCTCTGAGCAGTGAGATTCCCAACAAACCCCCAGCACAGCCGCTGCCTCCAACACATCTGGTACTACCAAAAGGAAAATACATAAGACCTGTAACCCTTGCCTGCAGTAGCTTAACAATACCTCCGAGTATTGCTTCAAATACATATAATAAGTCTGAACTAATAAAGTAACGAGTTTATGAGCTTTTTAAAGATTTTACTAGATGAACGGAGGGCCTAATAACATGATTCAATTTCTTAGTATAAACAGTGTATTTGCTGTGGCCTCTTAAAATATTCCTACTTTAACTGCAGAAAATCCAGTGTATGATTTATATTTCTGGCTGCTGGAAGCTCTGGCTTTCATTATCTGTGTACGCTGCAAATCCAATTATGTAATATCACTGAGATAAGGCGTGTAATGTTTCACATCTAATTGTTCTAACATGCAAATTTTTTCCAACGCTGGTGTATGTTGGATTAGGAGGAAGGCAAGGGCTGTGTTTCCTGGGTGTGGGTTGTGTGGGTGGAATGGGGCTCTCTGCAGGCAGTTGGATGTGTTGATCTGGGTGTGTTGTGTGCAAGGCCTCTGAGAAGCTCTCTGAGAACCACAAGGTGATGCTGTGTTTTGGGTGAATAAAGTGTTGGTTAAATGCAACCAAACAGCAGCCCCTTGCCTGAGTGAGGAGAACTGTGTATGGCTGCAGAATATGTCACCAATCTAAGCATTGTGACTCATTTTTCTCCCTATGAGGGCCATGGCATAGGGTTTGGTAATCCCTGTGCCTCACTATGAACAGGACAGCTTGAGTCTACAGGCTCCTTGCCCTCCCCGGGGAGCAGCTGTGAAGTCAGGGTGTGGGCTGGATGTACCCCTGGCAGACAGACTGTGCCTGCCTGGCTGACAGTCCAGGGCACCTGGTGATGCACTGTACGAGATCCACATTTCACACCCATTTTCTAGGTAGTTTTCATCCACAGGTAGGAAGGAGACCACAGACCTAAGTTCTGGTACATCTTGTTAAACAGCAGCTTTTGTGCTTTGCCTCTTAGGTATTATCATCACTGTCTGAACATCCTTGGGCATGTGTGTGCTCATCCAAGACTGTGTGGACTTAACTTTAGAGCTGGCTGTGTCCTTGTCCCTTGCCATGACGAGGTCCCATCCAGCCTGCACACCCAGGCCAGGTGTGAAGACAGTTGAGGCTGGACAACACTCAGATGTCCTCTGTTACTCTCTCAGAATTCAACCAAGGAGCATGTCCTGACATGGGAAGAAGATGGCATGGAAAGAGGGAAATGGGTGTCATCTGGGAGACCCAAATTTTTGTCCTTGGGACCAGAACAGACACATTAACATTTGCCCACATTTGCAGGAGGGCAGGCTTTGATGGTCTTACTTGTTGACCACAGCACAAAGGAACATGGAGATGTGTCTAAATACTAGGGGGTTTTAGTAGGATTTCTGTTGTCCTTGGTGGAGCTGACTGGGAGAATTAAAAGGAATCATTTTAAGCAAAACACTGGGGTTTTTTGGCCCAATGCACTTGAGTGCATGAACTTGTCCTGCAGATTGATTGGGAAGTGCAGACAGAGCTTCTCAGCCTCTGCTGTTCCTTTTGGCCACACACACTGTCCCTGCCAGGTTTTGGTGCTGCTGTGGTGTCGGTGACGTTGTCCAGACAGTGGTTCTGGTCCCGATATTTGGCTCTTCTGAGGAAGTTTTCCACTAACTATCTTACAGCCACTGGGCATTGTGCTCTGGACATGAATAGGTCCCTTTCAACCTTGTTTTATTCATCATCAGCAAAGCATGAAATTACAGTGGAAATGCTAATAGATTTCCTAACAACTTGGTATCTACTTGGGTGAAACAGTTATTTGTTGACTAATTAGTAAGTTAATTGTTTTATACTTTATTGAGGTCAGGTTGCTGTTGTATTGTAGAGGGAGGAGGTGTGGGCTCTTCTAAACAAGATGCTGCTTTAATGAGCAGTTACTGTCATTGGTTGGGATAAAGAAGCGTAGGGAAATGGTAATGGTGTCTCTAAAGGAGATAGTGGAGCCAAAGGGATGAGCTTTGGGACCTGGGACAAATCCTGCTGGGGTGCTCGGCTTTCTCTGAGACCATTAGCAGGGCAGACTTTTCATCTCACAGAGCTGCTCACAAGGTTTGGGCACGCTAATTAAAACCACTCCTGACCAAAAAAAAAGCATTTTGCAGAGAAAAAGGAAAGACCTCTCCTTCCTGGAGTTTATGATTGAATGTATGAGTAACCTGGCCTCGGGTTTCTGGGGCATGAAGTCTTTTCCCTGGCTTGATTTATGTAATTAAAAAAAAAAAAAGTTTCCTGTTCTCCTCCTTAGTAGCTTTCTTTCTTTTTTCTTCCCCCTCCTGACCCTGTGCTTGTGGCCAGGAAAAGTTTCCTGGATTTAGAAACAATCTTAAAAGATAACCCATGTGTGGTTGGAGGCAGTAGCAGATTATTGGGGAAGGCTTCTCCAGGATAATTAATTAAGCATATTGCTTTGGATATTTTTTCCCCTTCCATGTCCTTCCTGTCCCTCCTTTTAATTAGGGTTTTGTTAGAATTGCCTACCTTGGCCATTCCTGTCCTTTCTCAGTTGGAGCAGTCCTGGAGCTGTGATGTGAAGTCAGTGGGTTTGTGCCCCTTCTCACTCATTCTGATGAGCTTGTCTCTCATGTAGGGAGGGATTTTGGGATGACTGAGCTCAGAGTTAGATTCGATTTTGAGATGAAAGTCTTCCCTGTGAGACCCTGGCACAGGTTTGCCCAGAGAAGCTGTGGCTGCCCCATCCCTGGAAGTGTTCAGGACTGAGTTGGACAGGGCTTGGAGCATCCTGGTCTAGTGCAAGGTGTCCCTGCCCTTGGCAGGGGGTGGAATGAGGTGATCTTTAAGGTCCCTTCCAACCCAAACCATTCTGTGATTTTGTGATTGTTTATGAAGTATTATTCTGTGTTGGGCAGCATCACAGGGAAGACCACGAGAAATATTGCTTGCAGACAGCCTGTTTTCTGCTGATTCTTCCTCCTTCCAGCTGGAAATACAGTGTGGAAATACTGCTACTCTTGATGTATTTGTGTGCTGTGCTTTTTTTAAAATTGCCTTAAAGTATCTCCAGCCTGCTCTGCAGTCTCATTGGTTTTGGCCATGCACCTGTAGCAGTTTGGCAGTCCTGGAAATGCAGAGCTACAAGGAAGAGGTCTGTGTCCAGAGGGGTGTGCAGGTAAACCTGCCCAGTCGGTGCCCAAATTCACCCAGTTTTCCACTCCTCTCCTACTGTAAAATCAAACTGAAAAAGGCTGGATGGCTGCCAGTAAATAAAGCTGGTACCAGCTCATTGTGGGGTGGAAAAAAAAAATTAAACAAAATAGGACTCAGACCAACCAACACACCCCATCTTGGCTGCCTTTGTTTTTTTAGTTGCCTTATTTTTCAGTTGCCTGTGTTTCTTTTGCTCAAGTGGCCAGGTAGCTTTTATGTTTTGGTAGTGGTACTTTTCCTGTGCTGTGTCCAATAACTCTCTGCATGGATTAACTGGCAAGAACAATCCCTGGGCAGCCAGGGAAAAGGAGTATTTTTACAGCCTGCATCCAGGCATGACTCCAGTGTTTCGTGCCACCACCTGAGCTAGGATGGGCTGTGAATACAGATCACGCCTCTCCTTTCCCTGCTTTTCCCAGGCTTCTCATTGGGAAAAGGGCCTTTGCTTAGAAGCCACCAGGGAAGTGGGTTATAAAAGTTTTATTGGTGAGGCAGAAAGATGTTTCCACTCTTGCCGTTCCTTGGGAAATAAGAGAAGGAAAGACAGATAATGTTTTGTCTCTTTATTAGATTGGGAAATCATCTATAAAGCAGAGGTGTATTTCAAACCGAGCCCCCCACGTCTCTTGTTAATGCCAACTCAGCAGCATCCAGCTGGGCAGAGGAAGGGTTTTGATGCTGTAGGACTTTGCAGGAATGCTGTTTTAGGGGGATGACAGCCCCGGAGGAGCCAGATGTCTTCTGAGAAGACCAGAGCCACCGGCCTGGGTACCCTGCACTCAGCCCTCGCAGTTCCTTGCGACAATGCCACCAAATGCCAATATTCACCTGTGACAATCTGCAGGCTGGAAAAACTCGTCCTTGGGGGAAGCTACCTGCCTGCTGGGTAGAGTAGAGCTTGTGCATGCTCAGGGGTTGTTGGTAGGACGCTGAGGGATAGCAATGAACCGTAAAACGGCCTTAAAAGTGGCAAGTCCAAGTGAAGCTATGCGGCTTAAAATGTTTTATCACGCCGCATGCCAGGGCTATTAGTCCCCTTCTGTGCTTCTGTCAGGCAGTGTGGCAACCAGCAGTGAAGTTTTATCAGATATTAAAACCTGCTTTTGAAATTTCTCGTACAGCAGAATGCTAAATCAACCTCTTCACAATGATACTTCTTTTTTTCTTCTTCTTCTTGTGCTGTTTCCTGCCTGGCAGCTTTACCTTTACTTCCATTTCTCTCGCTCATTTTCCATCAGCTCTATCTGTAACCATTTTGTGTTTTATTGAGCATGAATGAATAGTGATGCCTTTTAGATGAGTGATATTTTCATCTGAAGATGCTTGTTTAATATAAGCCTCCACTCAGCTGTTACCCCAACGATGCTTTGTGTTTACCAATAGATTATTTCAACTAGCTTGAATTTGGAAGCAAATTTTGCGTGGGGAGGTTTTCTCCCCTTCTCCAACCCCAGCAAAAATTCTGCTTCTCTTCTGGTGGGATGTTATGGACCTGGAATGTGCTTCAGAGGCAGCGTGAGCTGTGTAAGGGCTGCAGCTTTGCTCCTGGGGCTGAGTGTAACCTACGCTTACCATATGCTACCACCCTCCCCTTTAGGTAAAATGGGGGGTGTTTCTGCCTCCCTGCAAATGATAGCAGAGACTGTAATCACTCAAGCTGCTGCCGTGTGGGTCTCAGTGCATTTGGGAATAAAATTTTCCATCTGTGGGAATAGGTTATGAATCCAAAGTCATTAGAAAGGGTCTGGGTTTACCCTTGGTGCTGTAAGCAGGATCTCAGCTGTCAGTGACAGTGATGGATCCCCAAATACCTGCTTGTTGCAAGGCATCACTGCCACCCCCAGAGGTTCCCTGGGCTGTGCAACAGCAGCTGGACCTGGGGAGGCTGAAATGTGCCTCAGTTGTTAAAAGGTTTGGGTTTTGCATGGTCTGAGGTTTGTCACAGCAATTCCCAAGAGGTCTCTGCTGGCTGAGCTCACTCTGGGGAGGTATGTGGCTGGTTTTTGGCACTGGTGATAAGTGCCACTGTTATTTACAAGGAACTGGGTTCCCATCAGTTCCATGAAGCCAGTGATGGAGGGCAGAAACAAAATCCCTTCCTGAAGGTTGACTTTTCTGTTTGCACCCAGGTGGAGGGGGCTGATCTTTGTGCATTGCTCCAGCCAGAGCTGAGTCCCTTCAGAGAGCTCTGACCTTCATCAGATATGGATCAGCATCCAGACATCCCCAGGGTAGCACCTGGGAGCTTTTGGAGGCACAGTCGTGTGAGGTGCAGGGGAAAAGAAGGGATTGTGTGTCCCCCTGGGCTGAAGATGCACTCTCCAGCACACATTTCCGTGCTTTGAGAGCACTGTGCATCTTTAACCCCTGTGGTTTGTTCTCTTGATCCTCACGCAACAGCTGGCAAGGGAAGAGGCTGGAGCTGAACTCACATCCTTGGCAAGGTGCTCAGCCAGCCTTTTGCTGCACCAGCACTGACTTTTCCCTTGTGATTCAGTGCCAGTCTCTGCACCCTTGTCCAGTACCATAGTGCTTAGGGAATTCAGACAGTCATGGCTGCAAATGTTCCTTTGGGACCTGAGTCCTGTGGGGTCCACCCTCCCAAAACCATCACGGTTGCTCCTAGGGAGAGGCACTGCTGCCGAACCTGGCCCAGAGCACTGACATCGACACCTCCATCCCCTGCTCTGCCTGGACCCCATGCACAGTAATTTCCCAGCCGGTCGGCTCCATTAGGGCATTACAGGGACATTAGTTAAGGAGGCTGGTCCTGAGAGCATGGTCTCAGTTAGTCTGGGCTGTCCCCGCTGCTGCAGAATTTGCATCTGGCCGGGGTTGTGCATCTCGCAGCCGAGCTGCCAGCACTGGATGAAAAGGGCAGCGCTTCCAGAAACCCTCGCCAACAATTTGTGTTGCAAATGAGCCAGGGAAGCTCGCACCGCCCCGGCCCTGCTGAAGTCAGTGCTGGGCTGCGGCTCCGGGTTCGTGGCACGCTGCAGCTGCCTCACTCCGCTCCCCTCGCAGCCGTTCACCAGCCGAATTTCTCGCGAGCGGGCCACGCATCTGCATTAATTTAGATGGCTTAATGTGGGGAGATCATCAGCTTGATTTCCCCTGTGGCTCTGGGAGTCAGCTGGGGCTCCGGGGCCTCCCATTAGCGGCCCAGCCCGGTGCCAGATGGCGGGTGATGGCTTGCGGAGGCTCCGGAGCTGACGTGCCCCTTTGTGCGAGAACACAAAAGCGAGCCGGGCTGGATGTTTTTTTCTTACCCCCCTTTCTGCTTTCATTTTCCTTCAGTGCTGTCACCCTCACAGCTAATTCCTGCAGCTCTCTTTATTTATTTATTTTGCTTCGTGGTGGGGAGGGCTGTGAAGTTGCTGACAGTGTTTTCCATGCGGATGCTCCTGCCTTGCGCCACGCAAGTATCTTAAGGACTTTGCTTCTCCTGTCTTTTATTCTCTGCCTGAATATGCATGTGGGGTGCACAGTCCCATGTGCATGCACACCCTCATGGAATATCCTCTTGGACATTTGGGTCACATAAACAAGCTATTAGGGTATTTACAGTGGGTCTCCTGGGGGGCCATTATATGCCATGAGGTTTGGTTAAGATAGATTTAATCGCCTTCCTGAATATTTCAGGTGTCCCAGAAGTTTTTCAGGTCTCTTAACAGTCTGTGCTACAATCACCTGTTTGTTACAGAGTTTTCATCTCTTGTTGATGCTGAGGAGGCGTCTCTTTTGGGCTGCAAGTGTTTTTTCTGATGAAGATGCACATTTTGGGAGGGAGAGAAATGATTCCTCAGGCTCGGTGCAGGATGCACTGAGCATCGCTGCAAGGGCCCCCTGAAGATCAGGCTTACAGGGCTTTGGCTCTGATTTCCCCAGTGTGCTGCAAACACAGGGCAAAGCTCAAGTTCAGAGCTCAAAGGCACTGAAAATGCCCCTCTGCAATCCCTCCGTTCAGGCGCAGCGTTTGACCTCTGCCTGCTCCCTAAAACCCACACCGCTTTTGCAGTGCTGCTGCTCCTTGGCATTTATCATCGCTCCAGCCCACGCAGCTTTCCACATTCATGTGCGCATCCCAAACTTAAGCTTTAATTAAAATGAAGTTTCATGCTGACAGAGAGCTTAGGTGGCTAAATGTGGTTAACCTTGGCACCTGGGTGGGGAATGAGTCTGGGAAGCAAATGAGAACAGCAAGTGTATGAGCAGGGATGGGGACAGAGGAGTCACAGGCAGCTGCAGGTCTGTCTGGCTGTCCCATCACTGACAGTCTTTGAAGACAAATGCTGGTATTTAAATTTGGATTGCGTGGCTGCTTGAGTGTCCAGCCTGTCTTCTAACTCTTCCTCCTTTGGCAGGAGCTGCAATGTCAATGGTATCTCTTTTCCAGGCTGGGCACTTCGTGCTGGGTTTCTTTTCAGCACCTCCACTTGTCTTTTGTCTGTGGCACTGAATTTTATTGCCAGGGGTTGTTTGATAGGATGGGTGGAGATCGATGGAGGGCGTAGGAACTTGGTGAATTTGCAGAGGGCTTAGGTGCTGGTAGTCACAGGAGAATCTCTGTCTCCTAGTCAGGGAACCACTGCTCGGGGAGTCTGACAGCCTGCCCACCCTGACCTGCCCAAGTGAGTTTCAGGGTGCACAAACACAGGAAGAAGCATGAACATTTGGGTAAAATATTTGCAAATTTCACAGTAGGAAATAACACAGGCTCTTCCAACCTCTTCTCCCAACAAATCGATAAAGCCCCCCCTTTGCAGCCCTGCGAGCTGATAGTTATCCCATCTGGGAGCATCCCGTGGGAATGCTCTTCAAAAGCTTCCTGAGCCTCACTGCCCTCTCCTCCTTTTACCCAGGGGTTCTTGTTGTATCCTGTGCCCATAAACAGTACCAAAAGTCCTTGCAAAGAGAGAGGCACCACCTCAGGTGACCTGTGTTTGTTTAATCGAGGATAAAAAACCAAAAAAAATTAGAAGCATCAGAAGTATATATATGAATGCCTTAGCAAAGTGCTCGAAGCTGAAATTTAGTTTTGCTTGACTGCTCATTTTAAAAATTCCCAACAGAAAGGACTTGGTTTTTCTCTGTGGCAGCAAGACATGCATATGCAGAGTTCTGTATGTGGTTGTGACACAGTACAGAGGTTGGGTGATGACAGATCACAATCGTGGCTCTCCCATGGGCACAGTCAGATTGTTTTTCTACCATATCAAAACCTGCTCTTGTAAACCATCTTTGATCAGGAATCTTGCCCAGTGAGCACAGTTCTACGTGGTGTGGCTGTAGGTACAATAAACCACAGAGCAGTGTGATGGCCTCGCAGGAAATCGGTGCATCTCCTCTTTCTGTCGGTTGGCTTCCTTGACGTGATGTTCTGGGATGGTTTAGTGCTGGTGGTGATTTTCCAGGCTGTGTTGTCCCACCAGCCACCGCTGCTCGGCACGTGCTGGGCAGGATGCGCTGATCCAGGAGCAGCACCGCAGGGTGATGGGAGTGTTGCCTCCATGACCCACGACTTTTCTCCTGCCACCTCTTTTCAATGAGTCCTCAAAGGTAATGAGTTTAATTTGATAAACTGGGCCCAGGGTGAGGTGTCACAGTGGGTTTAGGAGATAAGCCTCCCTGCTTCTTATCAACAAGAAGCCAGTCCTCCCTGGAGAACTGTGTTTTGTGGAATGCATCACTGCTCCTCGGGTTCAGCGATGGTCTGATGATAGTGAGGAAGATGGTGAGATTGGTGGTTTTATAACTGCTATCGCTTCCTTCCTCTGTGTCACCGTCTTCCACATCCTTCCTATCTTTAACCATTCTCTTGTATCCTTACTTGTGTTTGTCTGCCAGGATGGTGATGTGTCTCCCAGTTGTATTTAGGGTGCTCTGGGGTACACAGGGAGGACAGAGGGCTCACTGTGGATGGAGAGGTGCTTTGGGATAGAGTGACTTGTTCGCATGGACCTGACAAGAAATGTAAGCTCTCACCTTGTGGGAGTGGGTGTCTGGAGGGACCCTGGCTCACAGAGTCTGACCTATGTTACCACCCCCATGCTGTGTCATAAAATCATTGCATCCTCGACCGGGTTGGGTTGGAAGGGGACCTCAAAGATCATCTACTTCCAATCCCCGGCCATGGACAGGAACACCTTCCACCAGACCAGATTGCTTCAAGCCCTGTCCAACCTGGCCTTGAACACTTCCAGGGATGGAGCATCCACAGCCTCTCTGGGCAGCCTTTGCCAGAGCCGTCCCCCCCATAGGGAACAATTTATTCCTGTCGTATGTCCACATACGTGCCCGTGCGCGCACACTGCTGTGCCTGTGCTGGCAGGCGGTGCTGGGGTGCAGCCCCAAGCGCACCCATCCCAGCGGAGGCGCAGGAGAGGAGTTAACACTCGCCGG
The DNA here is from genome assembly GCA_013398955.1 of Callaeas wilsoni. Lineage (NCBI taxonomy): Eukaryota > Metazoa > Chordata > Aves > Passeriformes > Callaeidae > Callaeas > Callaeas wilsoni. The sequence goes on from VWPU01007439.1 coordinate 47,972, forward strand.
CTCGTGCACAGAAATACAATCCCCATCTCCTCCGAGCTCCCAGAGAGAAATCGGTGAAAACATCAAACCGCACGTCCTGTACCGTGGGGCCGATACGCCGGAGCTATGAACTTTCTCTTTGAGGTGGTAATGGTTTGGCTGGCAGCCAGGAGCGGCAGCCGTGAACGGAAGGGGGGACTTCCAGAGATAAGCTATTTTCAGCCAACGGGGCTTCTCGCCGCGAAATAAATAGAAAAAAGGACGAGCGCTACGTCTGCGGTCATGTGTCCTGCTTTCGTGGATTTGGCCTATTTTCTGAAGAATGGCTGTAATTCAGCTTGAATTTCCCCTGGATTGCTGCCAGCAAAATAGGAAGCTGTTGCTATTGCCAAGGAGCGAACAGGAATTTATACAGTAACTCAGCCACAGGGACGAGATGACAGCTAACGGCTTAGCTGCTGCTAGGAGGAAAAGCAGACCTGGGAGGAACCTGGATTTTCTCAGGATCACAACAGTTCAGTCCTTTGTACATCTCTGACATTATCCCCTTCAATGTGGACTGGGCAACATCGAAGCACAATATCTGTGCTCGACAGCGAGGGATGGGAGCAGAGCAGCTTTCAGCATTTAGGAAAATCACCTGTGTTTGAGTGAAGTTCAGAGTTAAAATGAACAGAAAGAAGCTTTAGAGCAGTTCTTTGCAATGCTAAGCCTGTGCCTCACATGCTCTGGCTCAGTGCTGGGATCCTGTGGTGTCTCCTCTCGCTCTGCAGAGGGGATGCTGAGTATTTCCCTAGCAGTGATGTGAGGCACCTCCTCTGTGGGAATCCAGCCTTTTGTGATTATTTTTCTACTTAAATAACTTCTTTAGTTATTATGTGCACCATTTCTACTTCTGTTTCATTCCTTAATAAAGAAGGGGAGTAGTTTATCATGCTCGGCAGAGTATGGATGTGGTGAAAGACATACTGTTCTGAAGGATTTAAAGTTAATTTCCGTCGGACAGAGAGACCGTTGTTTGGGGTACTTCCACAGCCGCCTTTCCCCCCTGCTCTGGCTGCCTTGGGTCCACAGGGAGCCTTTGCCTTGTGTCTTTGGGCAGCTCTTCCCCCTGCCTGGACCCCGTGTGCTGGGAGGTTTGCAAGTCTGTAATGCGTTAGAGTCTGAGGGGTGCAGCTGGGACTCAGGCCTGCGATGTGATGGGACACAGCAGAGGTGCCTCTGGGTGCTGCAGAGCCCATCACCTCTGACTGCCCACTCTGTCGTGAAAGCCAGAGTCTCCATGCTGTGCTTGGGTTTTTGCCAAGACCTACGAGATACTTCACTGTATGCACTGCCACCCCTTGGACCACCAGATTTGGAAAAGAGGTCATCTTGGAGGCAGTTTCACCTCTTCCAGCTGCTGCCCAAGGGAATATCTCAATCTGTGCAGCAGGCAGAACGGGCTGTAGCTCAATTTTCCATGGACTTGGCCATGCCAGCTGAGCAGGAGCAGCGTGATGCCCATGGCTCAGCAGCGCGGAGCATTCACTGAGCTCCCTTGCCCAGGCGAAGCTCCCACCTCGGCAGGGCTGACCCTGCTGCAGCAGGAGGGAAAAGGAAGAGCGAATGCCGGCCCTGGTGCTGTTTGCTGTCGGCCCGAGAAAAATGGCACCTTGCCCAAATCTTCTATAAATCACAGGTTCCATTTGGAAAGGAGTTTTCTGTGGTAATTAATGAGCCAGTATAAAGACATTAAATGGAGAATGTGTAGTGATAGAAAGGCTTGTCATTCACTGAGCCATCTTCCACCATGTGAATAACCACGGGGGAACAAAGGCCAAACTCCTTATAGACTGAAGTGCACTATCTCTGATAGCTGGGAATGAAGTAATTCTCTGAAAATAACAAAGGCGCAGTGAAATACATTAGTAAACTAATTACAAGAGAGCTGGTAAAAACAGATGCTGAAAATTTAAAGCTATTACTGGAATGATTGCTGGCAGAAAAATGGGGGCTGACAACAAAAAATTAAAAAATGCATCTCATTTAAAATTCATTAGCCTGTAAATCAGGACAGCTCCCTGTCTGAAAGCGAGGCTGATGGCATTTCCATGGGTAGTTGTGATGAAAAGCTTCCTTGCCTTCACCTTTACGGATTCCGCCAGTGCCTCCGGAGATGCCAAAACAAAGCGCACACTCGTTGGCGAGCACAAAAAAAAGCAGGGAAGCTGCTGGCTTTGCTCAGGGAGGTCTGAGCAGGGATGTTTCTACCCAGAGGTGTTGTGAGGGCTGCTGAGGATAACACCTCGTGCTCGCTTGGCTCGCTGCCTCTCCGAGCTGATGAAAAGCAGGATTGCTCGTCCATCCGCGCTCGATATTGGAAGGAGTTGGCTGCAAACAAAGTGGTCCAGGGCCAAAACCAGCTGTGTGGGAGCTTCCTCTTTTACTATCTCCATCAATATTTGGGAGAGGGATGGAAAACATCAGTATTGTGCAACAAATCAAAATGGTAACTATGTAATTTGTCTTAATTGTGTGTGTCGGAGTAGGAAAAACACGAGGAGCTCTGGATGGGAATCTGGCAGGAGAGACCTGCCTGCTGGCAGCGTGCTGCACGCTTTGCTCTGCCCTTGCTGAGCCAACCTTTCCCAGAGGCTTGTGGACAGCTTGCCTTTCATTTTCTCATTAGTTCAGGGGTCTGCAGGGACACTTGAGTGGGATAAATCATCAGTATTTTGCAAAGAACGAATGTGTGCTTCAGAGGAAAGTCCTGAAGAAGCCATTGCTGTGAATGCAACAGGAGGGGGCATCTTCTTGTGATGCTGGAGGGCAGCCCTGCTTTGGGGTGGGGGAGCCTCGTGTGATGCTGGGGTTTCTTAAGAAGTCATCCCACGAAAACACAGGAGTCCTTTGTGGTGAGTTGTACCTCTGGGCAGGTGTCACAGCAGCCAGTGTTGCCTGGCCAGCATCACCCGTGGTGCTGGAGCCCTGTGCTGTTGACAGATAACCCCTTCCTGCACTGCAGACTCACCAGCCCCATGTGCAGTCCACCCAGGCAAATTAAGAGTTGTTTATGACATTTAATACTCCCCCTTCCCTCCAGCATCAGAGTGGCAGGACCACAGGTTTGACTTCACAAATGGTTGCCTCAGGATACACTAAACGCTGTCATGAGCCGGAGAGCAATTTCATCTTGAAAAATTACTGCCACAGAGCTCCCTGATAAAGGTCTCTCCCAGCAATGCCTCCCTCTTCCCCAGAAACTTCTTCTCTCCCTGAAACCAATTTGAGAGCGCTAAAGGGGCTGTTTATTAGTTGGTTCCCCTGCCAAACAAGAGGGTGCTGGAAGATGAATAACCACCCTGGGCTGTCTGCTGTGCTGCTCGGCGTAGCAGGTAACGTGATGGGATGCTGCCATGTGCTCTGAGCATGGAGGGAAGTGAGAAATTTGATCCATGGCATTGCCAAGATGCATCTTTCAAAGCGGTTTATGAGGAGCAGCATTGCCTCATGGGTAGAGTGTGCTATTGGTACTCAAGGGATGATGTTGGATTTTGGTTGTGACCATGGGTTTCACTTTGTGCCTGTCCCTAAAATGACCGATAACTTTATAGGAAAGGTGTGAGGGTGCTCAGACAGTCCTGGTTGCTTGCTGCACTGCACAGAGGGTATCTGTGCTGATGTACAGGGACTCACTGTTCTTGCTTCAAGGATGGGATGATTTCTGGCTGCAGCCACGTTATAGGAGGTCTTGGGGCTGTGCAGGCAGCATTTGGGCAGTGCTGCTGCACGAGGGAGAGCCAGATGCTCTCAAGGGTTTCCTCTGGCACTGGCAGCTCCCCTGGTGCTCTCTGCTCTCATAAGTTAAGACAAACAAGGGTGGTGGGCTGTTGAACATTGGGGACGCTCCCTTGTGTGCTGTGCTGGGACAGTGTGGGGATAGGCTCTGTCCAGAGGTGTAGCATTTGTGAGTTTTATAGAAACTGTGAGATACTGCAGTGTAAAACAGTCCTCGGGCCATAGGGCCCCTGTTCATTTCCATGCATGGTGCAGAGGCTGCATTTATCCAGTCAAAAATCTTCCCTGCTCACAGGAGACTACCCCAGCATCAACAACTGATGGTGGTATAGTTGATTTTCCAATAAGTGAGCTATAATCAATACCATGAATATACTAAATGTTCTCTAGGACTGGAGTATGGGCTTGGAGACACCTGTGATTGTGCAGGAGAGGCTGGGTGTGCTGGTGATGAGAAGCACATTCAGTCAAGCCTCAGGAAGAGGAGTGGAGCTGCAGTACAGGCATTCAAAGGTTTTCCAGGTGCCACCCTACAGGGACGTTTTCAGGAAGAACCCATCATCCTCCTCATAGCCTGGTTCCTTCGCTCGTGCAGGGTGGGTAGAGCAAGCAGGGGCTCCTGAGGATGTTCCCTGTGACCCCTGCTCTGCATGGAGTGGAGATGTGTTCATTACTTTCACAGGATATTTATCATCCCTACGCAGAAGCAGCCCCCACAGGGCTCTGTGCTTTTTTGCCCTTCTGAAAGCAGCAGACCCAACAGTAAATCATGGGTCAGTAGCATCCATCGGGGCTGTTCGTGGCAGTGCAGCAGGGAGCTGACCTGAGCTGGATTTGGCTCACAGTCATTTCACGTGTTATGTAAAAAGTTGAGAAGCCACAGTCCAAGACCAGGCAAAAATTTGCCTCCTGGTGGACTTGAGTAATGAGACAGTAGATTTTTCCCCCCCCACTCCTCTTATAAAATATCTGTTGCATGTTCCCTCTCGTGGGCAGCTGCTGTGTCCCACTGCGAGGCATTATCTCTGTTGTCTCCCTTTCATCCCTGTCCCAGCAGCTTGGGACAGGAGAAAAAAACAGGCCAGGTGGAGACTTCATTCCTCAACCAGAGAAGTCTCTACGATGTGCTGTCTTCTCAGCCTATTTTAAATTCTTCCAGTCAGCTTTGATTGCGGGTGAAAACAAGAGACATGAGGATGCAAAATGTAGAGAGAACAGAGCCTGGACCATCCTGTATTCATGCTCTGAGCCATCCTGTTAGCTCCAGGGGAAGAAAACAACAGCCAAAGCAAAAGAGGAATAAGCACTTGTTAGCAAATATTCCACAGACCGAGGTGGGTCATCCTCCCTCTCTTATCTCACCATGTATTTTGGTTCCTCTTAAATGAACTGCATTCCTCTAAAATGCCTTCCTTGCTTCAAACTCTCCTGAGTCTTGCAGCCCATATTCTTTTGAGATCTGAGGCTCATGGACAATAGAGATTTGGGATTTTCCCCGCTATGATTAGTGGACAGGGGCAGAGAGGATTTTCCTCTGTGCTGGGAGAGGCACGACTGCTCTTTAATATTTCCCTCCCTTTCCAAAGCTGAGAGAAAGGCGATTTTTCTTCCCTTTAGATGTGAGCGAAGGGCCCCGCTCCTGCTACTCCTGGAGAATTAAATAGATAAATGGGCGGCGCTGTTGTTCACGCTTCACTATGCACAAAGCAACTTGCATTCAAAATTGGGCTCATGGCAGTTCAGCAACAACCTCGCACAATAGCGTCATTAGACACGCAGGGCCGGCTCGCAGGCGCAGAGGCTGCTCTGCAGCTGGAGTAGCCACCAGGCTGGCCTGACGTGGGCTCTCTTTTTTTGGCTTTATAAAAACGCATCTTTAAAAAAATAAATGTGTAGAAAGAAGATTCAGTGCCTTTTTTTAAAAGGCTTGGGCAGGCGTTGCTGTTTGAAGGCAGGAGGAAGAGAGGAGAGGATGGGATTTGTGGTGCCCACACGACCCCGTCTTTTGTGCCAGTTCCTTCTTGTTGGCAAATCCTCCATTTCCAGAGTGTGGAGGGGACAAATAAGGGACCTGTGTCTGCAGAGCCTTCACCTGCTGACTTCTTTGAGAATGTTCCCTGGCCAGTTGCTGACTCAGTGATGAAGGTTTTTTAAGCCAAGAGGGAATTGAAAATTAATCCCTCTGCTTGCCTTAGCACTGGTGGCTTTCAGGGGAAGGAGTTGGGTGCTCTGTGAATCTCCCAGATAGTGAAAGTTGGTTCTGCTGGAGCTCTCAACCTGCTTTGAGAATGGTTCAGGTTTGGCATTAATTGGCCTGATGTTCACTGCATTTTAAAAACAACCCTGACTTCTGCTGTCCTGAGGAGGACTTTGAGTAGAGAAATTCAATATAAAAATCAGCAGCTCGCTGTCATCAGAATGGAGCCAATCTTGGAAGGGGTTGGCTTGCCCATGGCTTGTTCTCCGCACTTTGCAAATAATTTGCCTCCTAGATTTCACCTTCCTCAGCTGTAACAGAGGTAAGGAAGCTCACCCTCCTTGGTAGGAGCATCTGGAAGCACAGATACTGGAGGCACATCCCTGTAAAATTCTTGTTCCTTATACTGTGTTAACTTTGAGGCATTTTAACCACATGTTTCCATTGGAAAAGGTCAGAATTTAACAGGCTGGTGGCAGAAATGTGGAGAAAGGATCTTCACTTGTGGGCTGCTATTTGTGGACTGCATGGCATCCGTGGTGGTGTGGATGCTCACTCCTCCCCAGCACTGTCTTGTGTAAGAGCCAGCCTGGGCCTCGGTTTCTCCACAAGTAATTTAAAATCATGAGGCAATTTGATTGCAGAACTAGCTGGCCTTCCCAAATGCTCTCCTAACACCATGTTTGGCACTGAACCTTTCAAGTCTTCCTCCTCTCCTTGTGCGTGCACAATATTTGCGTTTTAGCAGCTCTAAAGGCCTGGGATTTGCTTTGACATACCAAGTTAATGTTTTCTTTTTCTATATCAAATCTAGGTCAATCTCTGGCTTAGCACTAATGCTGTACTGAGCAAAAAAGGATTGGCCACTAATGGTTTCAATTTAGTTTTTTATGGAGTAGAGAAAATTTCACTCGATAGCTATTTTCATTTTTATTCCATTGGCCTTTCCACCAGGCCTGTTGGGATGGAGAAAGTGCTTGTGATTTGATTAGAGGAGACCCCAGAATGAATCCTCCATGAATATAGATGAGGATAAGAATTGCTGCTCACTTGTGTCCATAGGACATGGCTTCAGGGACTGCATCCCCGTGGGGGTTAAGTGGTGGGCAATCCCAAGCATGGAGATTTCTTTATGGAAGAGCCTCACCTGTGATCCAGCATCATCCTAGTTGAGGTCCTTAGTTATATAACGTAGGGGAAGGAGAGAAGAAGAGTAACTGCTCTGCTTCGTGGGTCCGTGTGCCTGTAGACAGTCAACATTCAATCTGAATCTAGCCTTGGCCAACATCTTTGGGAGGAGACTCCTCCATGCCTGCAGTATCAAAGGGCTGCCAGGACCATTCCCTGTCTGCTGTGAGCCCTAATTTTGTCTTTCCCTGCCCTGTGGCAGTCTCTGTGTACCACAGCCAAAATCCAGGTGGGATGATAGCAGAAGCACTGAGACGCCACAGCTTGGAGCATTAATGTGGAGCAGTGAGTGTGCATGTGATTTATGTTATTTTTATGGCTTGATGACACAAGGAGATGGCAGAGGGAAGTTTAATGGGAACAGAGTGGCACTCACCCCTCTGATGATGGTAGGAAGGGCCTGGGGCAGCACCAGTCCCTCCATTGGCACGTGGATGCTGCATTGCTGGATGGCAGAGACCGCTGGCAGATGGATTAGTGAGTGCCTCCCCTCTTAGGAGCTCGCGGGTGAATATTGTGATTGCATGTATTTATTTTTAAAATTATTATGGCCATTAGCATAGAAATGAGCTGCAGCTCCCTGGCTGCTGGCCAACCCCACCCGGGCTGACGTGCAGCTCTTCTCCGTGGCGGCTGGAACAAAAGCGCCCGGCTGGTAACGGGACTCCTGCTGCTTGCCACGGAAAGACAAGTGACAAACAGGAGCAAGCACTCTGCTGCATGAGTTTGTTACAGTCAGTTGGGACGTATATAAAAACCTCACATGGGTCAGCAGAGATTTAGCCCCTCCAGGCAATGCCCTGTGAAGCAGTTGAGCTCCTGTCCCGCTCCTCTCCTTCTCCTCGGTGATTTATTCCCAGACTGAAAACGTGGTAATCACTCACATTGAAGTTTTGTTGCTGTTTTACAGGAGATGCTCCGAAAGTCTTTTGTCTCTGCAACTGTAAATAAACTCGTAAACCTGTTTTAAAAATAGCATTTTGTAGCTCAGTGCATGAATTTTTAATGCATCTTCTGCAAACCAGCTGGTCTTGGCAAGGGTCACAGTGTTTCCTAGGCATTTAACATAAAACTGTGCTTCAAAGCCACATTATAGTGTCGTTGAAGAGTAATATTTTACTTAACATCCTCATAACTGAATTATTTATAACTTGCCATGTTTTATTCATGATAAATATTAATACTGGTGTCTTTAAGAGTAGAGGTTATTGCTGCAGTTTTACCTATAAGAGGTGATATTATTGAAATAAAGGAATGGCAATGAATTCTGTAGCCAGCAGAGCGAAGTCTGTGCCGGGGCTGTTCTCATTCACACCTCCCTCTTTTATCAACCCTGTCAGCCACCAAAAAACCTCAGTGCTGAGCATCTGTACATTTGAAAGGAATTTTCCTGCAGGCATCTGAATCCCTGATTTTTAAAAAAAATTTCTTAGAGAGCTTTGTGTCATTCCCAGTAATTTTTGGATCCATTCCTTGGTGAGGGTCCATCAGCTTTGGCTTTGCAAAAGTGCTCACCCTGGTCTGGATCTCTAGCCTTGAAATGTTCTGCAGGCTCCTTTGAGCTCTCCTGCTGCAGGCACCCCTGGAGCCCCCATCTTTTGAAGTGTCCCTTGCCACCTTGGAAGAGGCGTCACCTCGTCTGGGAGACCTCCTAGCAGCCTTTGGGCTCCTTCCCACATGGCTGAGTGCTCTGGGCAATGATCAGTCTCATTTCAAGGCTAAATCTATATGAATTGGGTAAATTGCCATTGCACCATTGGGCTCCATCCTTTACCAGAGAGGATAATTGCATTGACTTTCATCTTGGGAAAGGGAAATACAATTTTCCGTGATCTTTCACCTTGTGCTGTTGTGTCCCCATCTGGCTGAAACATTGCAGAGCCACTCCCTGGTCCAGCTCCTGACGTGGGGCTGGCTGCCCATCCCACCCTCATCTCTACAAAGCCTTCCCAACCCTACAGCTCTGCGGGGCCGGGGCTTTGCTCCGTGTTACTCCATCAGCTTAACAAATCTGCCGTCAGCGGGTTGAGAGCGGTGGTTGCGGGAGCAGCGCGGGTTAATGCAACACATATTTAATGTATGATTGCTAATGGCCATCTCCCATCTGCCTGAGCCCAACTGCAGTTTGCAGATGAATGATTAAGCTGCCCTGACACATAGGCAGCTTGTTCCTTAGCAGACCCACAGTCATTACACTTGATGCATGTGAAAGGGGATGAGGCTTTCTTGCTGGGGAGAGGGGTGTCATCGGGCTGGGGCGGCGGAGCAGGGGGTTCTCTCGGAGTTTGTTATGTATGGTAATGTGAGAGATCTTCCCGTGGATGCAGCACTTTAAATGAATCATGAGCTCAATAACCACTGGGATGTTTATTAGCTTTGAATATGTTTATTGCGGAATCAACAGGCAGCACCTTCCAATTAATTAATAGTAATAATTACGGTATTATTTATGTAGCTCTAACAGCGTGCCAGAGTGTTTCCGCATGGTGGTTACAGCTGTGGCTTGCTGGAACAGGCTGGTCTGTATTCACCCTTCGTGGGCATGCTGGGGTTCATCATTTGCTGTCGGGTGGTCTCAGCCCCAAAAGCCTCGCTTTGCTGAGCTCTTGGCAGCTGCTCTTTCTTTTGGCTGAATCCTTTTGCTCCCCAGCCTGGCAATGTGGCTGTTCCTGCTGCGGTCCTGGAAGACAGTATGCAATGAGCAGGAGCACCTGCAAACAGAGGTGGAAATCAAGGGCTGTATGTTTCACTAGGCTATTTCAGGATCCTTCTGCACAAGGTGTTTAAACAGCATGAGTTTTAGGAGTCAAGCTGTACATATCAGAAGGATATTTACAACAGGTAAGACATTGATGGCAACGGAAAGAATCTATCTCTCTTCTGATGTGGACTAGGATCCAAAGGCTGCTCGAGCTGTTGGGAATGACCTCTGATAAGTGCCAGTGCAGTGTCTGTGTTTCTCACTGCCTCCACAGACCTCGCTGAGGACCATGAGGGTCTTGGAGCAAGGTCTCCTGTTCTGGTCGAGTCAATCAGTTCAACGTGCAGAAGCAGATGGAATACCAAGAATTTCCCACTAGTCTTAATTTTCCATGCAGAGGGTTAGGCTGGAAGTTGGCCTTCTACTCTTACATTACATTACAGTCCCATTTGCGTTCTGTGGAAAATGAGGGTGTTTCTAGGTCATGTGAAGTTGCTGACATCTTCCAGTTGTTGGATCTTTCTTCACATGTGAATAATTTTGTCTCTCTTTTTGTCTTCCAGCGATGTCTGACTTCCACATCCACCCTCAGAATGCAGTGGTGGAGGAAGGTGGTGTAGCGAGATTCCAGTGCCAGATCCACGGCTTGCCTGAGCCAGTCATCCTATGGCATAAGAACAGCATGCCAGTCAACACAGACAACGAAAGGTAGGACATGTCCAAGCCATGTGCTGCTGGCCTTTCTCCAGGTGGGAAAACATGGCCAGACTTTCTATCACTTTCACAGTTGTGCTCGGACACAGCTAACCTGGGCTAAGAGTCTTGGCCAGTGTTTCCACCGTGGAAGACTTTTGTTTAGCATTGTGGCTTTTCTGGTTTGGTTCTCCTTTTGGCCAAACACCTTGTAGGAGTACTGGCATTTCCCAGGAGAGGTAGATGAAGCTATGAGCTGATTTTGAAGGGCTTGCACTGACCCGCCCTGATCACCCTGCTCCAGGTTTATTTTCCAGCACGGAGACCTGCCCAGCAAGCCTTGAAGAGCCAGGTAGCTTTGGCATCCTTCATCCCTCCGTGGCTCCATTTTGTGTAACTCTTTCTGAGACAGATCCATGACTTAGGATCTTGCATATGGGTCCTGGACTCTTGCAAGTGCTGAATTACACTGTGGCTGCAACTGGGGAGCACCGCAGAGAGCTTCCCACAGCACCCTGAGCTGCCATTTCCCAAACAATCTCCTAAAGAGAAACTCCAGCTGCCTCCCTTCCCAGCCTAGACCTGGAGCGGCACGTCGCCGCTTCCTGTGTTTGACAGGCTGCTCCCTTCGCGTCGGAAACGTCCCTCATCACGGTTTGATCCTCGGCGCGGCGCGGGACAGGTGGCAGGAAACGCGTGCTCCCTGCCGCAGCCTCCGGCAGCCCCAGCTGTAGCTCGGGAGCCGCACAAGCAGCGGTGGGAGACAATCGCTCACAGCACACCTCAAACACGGGCTGACGTCCCTGCCTTGGGAATAGGCGAAACCAGGAAGCTGTAAATATTTTCCTGAAAGCCCCTATTCTTAAAAATGTCAGTTCCGTAGCAGAATGTGGTTGGGTTCTTTGGAGGCAGGAGAAAACACGAGGGCTGGAACAATGCCTGACCTTCTCAGAGTGGCAGTGAACTTACAGTAGAAGGACCCAAGAGGCCCAAATCTGCTGTGGAAAACTGCAACTGTCAGGTTTTGTTTTTCCTTGCGTTTTTCAGCTGAGCTTTTTTTATCCCAGCTCAGGGTTGATTTGTTAAACTTGATCTCCTCTGAAGGCTTCTTACTCATACAGGTGCTGAACTGGGGATGTGGTAGAGCGGAGCCACTGATCCGAGGTGGCATCAGCAGAAGTAAGGGGTGGAGAACTGACTGGATGCCTTGTGGCATCCCAGTGAGATGTTGCAGGACAGATGAAGTTCCCCTGAAGTCCTTCATGCATCATTGATCCTTTCCATTTGAGCCCAGGGACACAGTTGTGGAGATGGTCAGGGATGTGGCAGGGATTTAAATGTGACCAGGACTTCTCTTCTCCAAGGCTGGGGAACCCCAGGGCTGAGGAGCCCCAAGGAGCTCCAACTCTGAGAAGCCAAGATTTTTCTCCAACCCAGAGAGCTCCAAGCTGTGCTCGTTCCTGCTGCTTCTCCTCTGGGGAAGGGAGTTTGCCCAAGCCCTGGAGAATGTGGCCTAGGAACAGTTTCCCTACATTTGTGTCCTGATTTTAAAGAGATTTGGCTTTTTGTAGGGGTAAATTTACTGGGGAAGGTTTTTATTGTCAGCTCAGTAGATTAATCTCTGACACCAGAGCCTGGGTGATGAGAGTTGCTTCTCTAACTGAATTGGATTTCTGCATTAATCACGCTTGGTGCATTTCTGCGTATAAAGTGTATATAAATTTGTATGCCGAGTCTTGCACTTGGAGGCTTTGAAGGCAGAATAATAGCTTTGGAATTGAATCTTCTAATGCTGTGGGCAGATTGTTAACAAAAATGAAGGCTTCTTGTAGTATAATTCATCCAAAACAATGGGCATTTTAAAGTCCCAGAGAGATTGCAATCAACTTCGGGCCGTGTAAAACTGATTGCTGTCGTGCTGCCACCGACACGGAGCCGCACGTTTGGAACCCGGCGCAGGGAGCAGGTTATAGGCACTTAACCATATGCTGATATGGAGAAAGATATTCTTCATCTTCCGGGCGGAAATGGATTATTAACTCATCACAGTGTAATGACTTACTACCAGCCAATTTAAACAAGTGGTTGCCAAGCAACCTGTAATGTATGTGTACATATATGTGTGTATGCACGCGTGATTTAAATGTGCCTGTGTTTTAAAGATGTAAAATATTTATTGATGTTTACATTTGCCCACTCAATATTTATTTTAAACATACCTTTTCGTGCATCTGAGGTTTTGAGGTCATACAGATTTGAGTCCTGGACCCGGAGTGGGGAGCGTGGAGCACAGGTTTCTGATGCCTCTCTGTGGTCACTGTGCTTCAGCTGAGTGATAATTCCCATGTCATGATATCGCCAATGTCAGCTGTCCTCACATGCAAATGCACTGCCAAAGCTTTTCCACAGGTTAAATAGGAAGCATCTACTTTGTAGCCTTTGAGCAAAACTCACCGTTTCTCAAGGATGCATCAGGAGATAAATGATTTTCTTCTACTCCCCTGTAAAAGAAGACCAGAGGCTCAAGTATCCAAAAAAAAAAAAAGAACTGATGCAGAGGCAGGCGTGGGCTCAGCTTAAAGAGATGTTGACATCTTGGTGGTGTTGGCACCTCTGCACTGGGATGCAGGGAGCCAGCGTGCCTCGCCTGGACGGGTGTGCAGCCTGCTGTCACATCGTGTCCTGCTTTGCAAGCTTCTGATTCTGTTTTCTCTTCCCACAGGTACACGCTGCTTCCCAAGGGTGTTCTGCAGATAACGGGACTAAGGGCAGAAGACAGTGGGATATTTCACTGTGTTGCCACCAATATTGCTAACGTGAAGTTCAGCCGGGAGGCCCGACTCACCGTGTCAGGTCAGTGCCAGCTACACTGTCCTGGCTGCCTTCCTGTCTTCTTCCCGCTGCTGTTCTGCACCAGGACAGTTTAAGAGAGCTTCAGGCTAACACACTGAGAGGCATTCCTCTGTCCAGCCATAGCACCTTCCTTGTTCTGGATTGTTATTTGTTCAGATCCCCTCCGGTGGGGGACATCCCAGATTCCCTGTGGAAATGGAGATTGCATCTTTGGAGATAACAGGCAAGGGAAGTCTGCCCAGGAATGGTCGGGTGGGTGTTTCTGAGTTCTTTCTTACATGCAGGCAAAGGTCTTTCCCCTGAGCAGTGATCCTCCTATCCATCATGTACACGTAATTGCTGGTACCCAGGAGCTGGAGGCTTTCCGGCATACAGTCACATCTCACAGCTTCCCATCACCCTCCAAAACACTGCCTGGCCAGTGGTTCTGGAGCAGACACTTAACACCTGTACCAAGTGTCAGATTAGCCTCTGCTGACTGTAAAAAAGCAGCATGTGTGAAATGGGGTGAAGCCGAGGGAAGAGTGATGCTGTCTATATCAACTTTGATGGGGAAAGAAAGCAGTTTAACTGGTTCTGAAAGACCTGGGAGCTTTGGGTGCCTGTCACTTACCTGTTTGCTTGATCTATGTGAACAGTAGCCACATAGAGGGAAAAAAGAATAGTAAATTATCGATGTGGTAAAGTTCTTTGTGTCAGTTTACTGGCCCAAGTTATTATTTCTCACAGGGCAGAAAGCTCTAGTTGTTCTCATCTGACCATCCCTCATTGCAGATGGATATTTTCCAGGTTTCCTGTCTGTGAAACATTTGTGGTTTTTTCTCCTCCTTAAAGCAGTCGGATGATGAATATGGGCACCGTGTGTAAGTGTTTGTTGAAGGGTTTGGACCATGCTTCAGTGCCTGCACGTCAGCAGAGCTGCTGGAACTGGACATTTGCACGGAAAACTCATTGCACCGGGCTAAACCTCCATGGAAAAGGTTTATGCTCTGTGGTGTTTGCTAAGAACACACAAATATCTGTTAGATCAGGACAGCAGGTATGTGTTAGCATGTGAACCCTGGGCTTTGGCACGGCAGCAGAGGCTGTGGTGAGCCACAGAGGTGCACGGGGCATTGCTTTTTGTGTGGGTGTTGTGTCAGTAAATACCGAGCTAACCTGAGTGCTGCTGTGCACATGGCGTTAGGCATGATGGGGTAAGCAGAATTCTTGCAAATCTTTGTGTCACCTCCCTCTTGTGTCAGGGGGGAGGGGAATGGTCTCTCTGCTCTTCATAGTGGTAGGAGGGCTCCCACTTTTCCCTGCAGGGCAACAGCTTCAGCCATTGCTTCACCAACAGAGAAGCACCAGGTCTGCCTCCCTGAGGTTTCCAAACCAAGCCCTGGCTGGGGAGGAAGGAGGGAGAGGTGAGGATGGGCTCTGGAAGCCTGAGCCCTGCAGGGCACTGCCACAGCCCACCCAGCAGGGGAGGAAGAGGAGGGTGGCTGCCTGTGGGGGGTGAAGGAGCCTGCTTGCAGCGCTCTCCCTCCTCTCCCTGGCAGTGGTGCCGGGGCTGCCGGCAGTGAGCAGCACAGGGATGTCTTCCAGTCCTGCTGATTGATTATTTTCAAGTGCCTGCTCAGTGGAGCTGCTCCCAAGGGGCTGCCTGCCTCTCTGCACTGACACCTTTCCAGTGCCTGCTGCGGCTCTCTCTGCTGCTGTCCTTTTGATCAAGATCTGGCAGGCGACGCTCCCGTCCCTGCTGGAGTGTCTGTCACTGCTGGCAGTGCTGGGGACCTCCCCATCCTCACTGTGACTGCTGCTGGCAGAGTCTCTGGGGTCCACGGGCATCATTAGAGCCTTTTCCCCTTTCAGAATAAATCCCTGCGCTGCCCTGACCCTGTTGAGCTCCAGTAGCACTCGCCTGCCACGAGTCCCTCATTTTGTCACTCCTTCCTTCCTGACCCTGCATCAAAGGGCTGGTCTGGTTGAGGAAGGAAACCTCCTCCTTGATGTTGGGACATGGTTGGTCCCTTTGTGTGGTGCTGGCATCTGACTGCTGTGTCCCTGCTGTGTCCCAGTCCCTGCTGGCCCTGGAGCTGTCACTGCTGTGGGTGGTGGGCTCAGTAGCAAAGCTACGGGACCATTCCGTGGCCTTTGCAGGAGAAAGTGAGCAGTGGTGGAAATGCCTCTTCCAGAGCTGGACAACATTTGCCCAAACTCGAGGAGCTGAATCCACACTCAAAAACCTGAATGTCTATTTAAGACTCAGAGTAGAAATCAAAGAAGGTGATTTTAAAATATTTTATTGTCAAAATAGTGTGTTTTATAAATTCTGCTTTGAGCTTGGCTCCCATTTGCTGATATTCTTGGGTGACCTTGGAGAATTCATTTCATTTCTCCGTGTTTTGAAATACTGAAATCGCTATATAATACGCTGATAATACCGTATTATTCTAAGCGTGAACATTTAGTATTGTGATTCAGAACAATAAATCTACATGGGTTTTAAAGGCACTCCGAGGTATTGAGGGGAAGGTATTGTTTTTCAGATCTCTTGGGGTTAACCAGCCGGTCATATGAATTTATTGTGCATTCTGGTTCTCATCAAAAAATCTGCATTTTATAGCTTGCAGTGAAATGCATTTAGTGAGAAAGTCAGCTCTTAAGTCACACTGACACGGTGATTTTTCTTGGATTTTGCCCATTTACACACAGGCTCGGAGTTGCTTTATTGCTCCCTGCTTAGCCCCCATAGGAACAATTAACAAACGAGCTGCTCTGATCTGTGCTTGCCCTTGGACTACTGCAGAATCCCCCTGCTACACCCTGATTCCAGCTCCTGAGCTGCTGTGAAAGGGTAGCACTCAAAAGTGCAGGAAAAAAATTCCTTTTCTTGGAGAAAAGCCCCTGTAGGTAGATTTTGGTGGATCCCTTCTCTTTAACGAGCCTTTTGGACATTGGAAAGTCCATGTACAGGAGTCAGCGTGGGTTGGTCCCTGGGGCAAAGCCCGGCCAGGGCTGTGCTGCCCAGCCCTCTCTGTGCCCCACTCCTGCTCGGGGGCACATGAGCAGCCCAAGTATTCCTCTCCGCAGGTGTACAGAGCTTTTTCTGCCAGCAGCTGTAAGATTGATGGAATTCCTTAAACACTGCTTGACCTCAGCATTTCTGGAGTATAACCCAGCTCTCATCAGAGATGGGGAGACAGACTAATGCAGAGATTTTCAGTGTTCCTGTTTACTGATGGAGAACTGAGAATATCTCTTGAGTTTCCTCCTCTCCTGCTCCCAACAAATGGGAGTAAAGGCTGCAGGGACATTTGGCCCATGGATAAGGCACTTTTTAGGGACTCAGGAGATATGGGTTCAGCTGTGGTATACATAACACAGGATGATGTTTTCGTCCCATGCTGTCATTCTGTAGAGTGAAATGTGTTTGCTTTTGCCTTTCTTGTGCCTGTCTGGTGTCCAGGGTAATCGTGCCAGGATTTTGTTCTGTTATGGGTCTGTACATCCATCTTGCTCAACGGGTTTCATTCTTGGTTGCTGCCACTTGGTGCTACTATAGTGCAAATAAAGGATTAGTGATTGTATCGTGACCAGCAAATATGTCACATGTGTATCAGAGCAATGGGATGCCTCCTCTCCCTGCAGGAAAATGGTAGGAAAATGTGGTGTGCAGTCATTAGAGGAGTTTCCTCTCAGAAAGATCCTCAGCAGGAGTCAAGGACTGTTACTGCCATCACTCCTTGTCCCAGGACAGAGCTTTTGGAGCAAATGACACCAGCAGCAAGAGAGGATGCTCGCAGAGACAGAGTTAGGCATCAGGGGCTGCATACATCATTAGGCATCAGTATGGATTACTATATGGCTTGAGATGCTAAAAGATAAAGCAACTCTTTAATTTATTTGCATTCCTGCTGTCCTGCATGTTGTGTTTTCCTTGTATACCATGCACATCTTCTCTTTGCAGTTCACGGTGCAGTTCCTTCTTTGTGCTGCTGATATTCAAGTGTTAACAGGGCTGTTTGTGGGTGGATCATGGTTCAGGGGTTTTCCCCAGGAATAATCAATGCACACTTTAAACATGTTCAGTGTGACTGTCACACAAACATTGTGCTCCTTTTGTTTCATGCACATCTCAGACTTACAGAGGATTACACCAGCCACATCACTGAGAATCCTAGAATGGTTTGGGTTGGAAGGACCCTTAAAGATCATCTCATTCCACCCCCTGCCATGGACAGGGACCACGTTGCTCCAAGTCCTGTCCAGCCTGGCCTTGAACACTTCAAGGGATGGAATCCACAACTTCTCTGGGCAACCCGTGCCAGGGCCTCACCACCCTAACAGGGAAGAATTTCTTCCAAATACCTAACCTAAATTTCCCCTCTTCCAATTTGAGCTCATTACTCCACCTCCTGTCACTACAGTTCCCGATGAAAGAGGAGACGTACTTAGAAGAGATGTACTTAGAGGATGCCTGAAGGCCTCGACGTTCCCTTTACACAAGAGGGAATCAGATGCCTTCTGACGATGGTGCTGTCGTTGCAGGCTCCCACTCCACCGTGTACAAGGACCCCATGATTCTCGTGGGCCCGGAGAACCTCACGCTGACCGTGCACCAGACGGCGGTGCTGGAGTGCATCGCCACCGGCAACCCCCGGCCCATCGTCTCCTGGAGCCGCCTAGGTAAGCCCTGGGGGTCACTGGGATCTCCTCCTCCTCCTCCTCTCCATAGCCATCATGTAGGAAATAGGTAGGTGCCACTGATTATTTTATACAACAACTGATTCTCCCTCTCCCTTCCCACAGAAGGTAATTGTAGGCTTGAAGTGCTTTTTATCCTCATGTCTGCGCTTTGTTTTTTCTCTCTGCCAAGATTCTGTTTTCAGCTGTTAGAGAAGTGGGTTGGTTAAACCTGTAGATGTTTCATGAAAGGTGATAATTTTATCTTTTCTCAAGTGACAGCATCTTCTGCTGCTGCATCAAAAACATCACCACTGTTGGCCTAGAGAAGCAAAATCATACACAAACACATCTTTCACATAAAAACAGACTTGAAAGAAATTTGCTACCTGTTCAGGGAGTTTTAAAACAATTTTAAGGGGGAGAGAGTTTAAAATAGTGTGTCTGAAGCCCTGAAAAAACAAATACTTGCTGCTAGGATCCATGATACGTTTTTAAATCAGCATGGAAACCAGAGACTGTGTCTGATGGCATCATGCAAGCAAGGAGGAGCAAAGGGCTGTGTTTCTCAAAGGTTTATTTTAGGTTCTAACTTTGTGGTGATAGCTTAGAAACTGTTTTGCTCAGAGCAACACTCCCACTGCCCTACAGAAACCTGTGCTGAGTGAAGAGCTGATTGATTTTGTTTTATCTCCCAGAGCTTGTAACTCTGCCTGTGTGCACAGTGGGGTTGGGTTCATTTGGGATTTCCCAAGATCTTACGGTCCTCGAGGTCACATCATTTTTGGGATGCTCATCTCCCAAGGTGGCTGTGAAGCACAGACAGGGATAATCCTCTTCCATGCTGCTGTGCTGGATGTGGGACTCCAGCCCCATGGCTCTCCAAGGGTCACAGTCAGCTCATGGGCAGGGTGACTTCCCGCTCCAGAGCTGCCTGCCATGGAATGAGGACTTGCATCCAACATCAATTGCGCATTTTTTCCATGTTTTCCCTCCTTGCATTCTCTAGTGGCTTGTAAAATCAGTCTGTGTATGCCACTAACTGGTATTTTTGCCTCCAGAGCCATAACCATCAGATTGATGCTGTTTTAAAAATTCCCCAGATACTCTGTATCACTGGTTTGGTTCTCTTGGACACAAGGCAGCTCTATGTTAGTGCTCAACTATAATAAACTACTTTATAATTGCCTTAATTATAAGTGCTTATTACCTTCTTCAAAACACTTGTCTCTATAGAGCAGTGCAATAATGAAGATGTAATAGCACCGTGTGATGTTTGTCTGGATGGTCTGAGCTCAGCATTGCCTTCCACCAAAAATAAATACCCTCTCCACGCTGCTTTGCAGCACAGTGGCAGAATCAGAGCTACTGAATGGGAAACAGATCCTGTTATTTTCCCTCCCCTTCAGCAGGAATGTTTCCTGTGCAAAGCATCACAAGGTCTCGTTTAATTTGACAGTGATCCTGACAGCGATGCGGTGCACGGGCTCTCTGATGACTTGGAGGGTTTGTCATCTCTTTGTAGCCATTTCAGAAGCACTTTCATCTCTCCTTGTCTGTGTGATCACGAGGAGGGAGAGGGGTTTGTGCTGGACAGGGAGGTCCTCAGAATATCTGTCATCTCCGGCTTCCTCCATGTGAAGGTCTTCTTCCTGAAGTTCCTCCTACAAAGAATTCACTCAGCTTAGGCAAAAAACCACTTTTAATCCATTTGGAGAAATAAAAGAATCCACAGCCACAAAGTCTTAGGGAGATGCAGCTGATTTAGCAATAGGAATGGCTTAATTTAAGCAAAAAAAAAGTCAATTCTGTGTGAGCATCTTTCTTGCCTTGTAGAAGTAAGGAAGAGCTGTGGCATTGCTGTTGTGCCGGGGCTTTGCGCAGGGCACATTGCCTTTTTGGAAACTCTCTCTGAACCCCTTTGCTCACAGTTTTGACATTGTGGCATTTCTTCTGTCAAAAAGGAGCAAAAGAACAATTTTGCTTTCACAGCTTTCTGGTACAGGGGAAAGCAAGCCATAAACACCATTTGCACTTCTTGCTTTGGCTTTGCTAAAACCTGGCCGGTTTTCAGTGGGAAAGGCAGCTATATTTTGCTTGAAGGAAATCATTCAAATTCTGGGCCAGTTTTTGAGTGTCACACAATCAATTTTGAATTTAATTTCTTTGGGAATATGTTGTAGCCCCTGACCACAAACAGAATTCCTGTGTCTCGCCGTGCATGAAATGTCAACATTCATTAGAGAGCAGGCTCTGAGAGAGATGTAAAATCATTAAGGGTTTGTTCAGGGAAGATAGGGCTTTTCCTTTCAGAGCTACGCACTTCAGGCTTGGACCTGTATGTGTGCACAAATGAATATCCTGGGCACTAACTGCAAAGCCTTTTGAATGAACGACGACTTTAATGTATCCTTACCCTTTAACTGACAGGCCACTGAGCTGGTCTCCATAAAAGGTACCAAAGCAGAATAATAAACTATTTAGAGAGATACAGAAAAGTGAGGCGAGAAAGAAAGGACAGTGATTATCTGATAGCGTTATACAGAAGTTGTCAGAAAGGGCCGCACAATGGGAAGGAAATTACTAAAGAGGGAGCTATTCAAGAAGTAAACTATACAACAATTGTAGGAGCCAATTAATTGGTAACTTATTGGACACAGAAGCCTGCAATAGATGGCTGACTGGTTGACAGGAGCACCGTTCCCGTAAGTGTTTAGAAATAATAGAGTAAATTTCACCACTTCACATACTGAATAGTCAACTGTTGCAATGTACTCTAAATATGCTAATCCACAGTGCCCAGTGTCCGCAGGAGCAGGAGACCCATGTGTCTAAAAAGTGGAAGGCTACTATGACACAATACAAAGAATTCACAAAAGACCTAAATGATCAACATTAGAAAGTTGTTACTTTCTTTCTACTTGCTACTTATAAAAGAAAGGCGTTCGTGTTGTTGCATATTCATATCGCCTGGCACGTTTTAAGGGGCTCCATAATTGGTGCTGGTGTGCCAATCACTCGGTTAGCAGGCGGAGAATGGGCTCCAGAAAGCATCACATACACCTTGGAAAAATAAATAATGCGGCTCCCAAACCGTGGGCGTCCTTCATCCAGATTTCACCCCAGTGGGGAACCTGGAAGTACCTAAAGGAAGGCTGGAGGGGGATTTTTGCAAGGGTATGCAGTGATAGGACAAGGGGAGAATGGCTTTAAGCTGAAAGAGGGTAGATTTAGTTTGAATATTAGGAGGAAATTCTTCCCTGTGAAGGTGGTGGGGCCCTGGCACAGGTTGCCCAGAGAAGCTGTGACTACCCCATCTCTGGAAGTGTCCAAGGCCAGGTTGGATGGGGCTTGGAGCAACCTGGGATAGTGGAAGGTGTCTCTGCTCATGGAAGGGGGATTGGAAAGAGATGATCTGTATGGCCCCTTCCAACCCAAACCATCCTATGATTCAGTGAAGTCTCTACTTGTCTATAGCCAGAGCATCTTTTGGGAGCATCTCCCATTTGGAGAATGGTCTCCTTTATTAATTAGAGGTCTGTCTGCTCTTCACAACAGTTGAACCTCTCCCTTTTGTCCTCATCAACTGAGGATTGAAAGAGAGAATCTGTCAGGCATTTCCCTCCAGACTGGCTTTTTTTCAGCCCTCACATTTTCTGCTTTTGACTTCTTTAAAAGAAGTAGAAGGTCATGTTAAATGAGCAGTGGTTTCAAGCCTGCCTGGGTCCTGACAGCTTTGGGAACTGAGCAAGTGTTGACTTTTGCAGTCTTTCAGATTTCCTCCATGAAGAGATGACTTTGTGGTGGCAGGTGATGTCAGGCAGGTGGATTTACAGGGTTTGGATTGCTTGATCCAAACCATCCTTCACGTCTCCGTGTAAAGAAAACAGGGTTAAAATAAATGGCAACCTTTGCAAAGCAGGTGTGAGACATCAGTCCCTCAGCACAGCGGTTCTGCAAAGTGCTGAGCTTTCAGGATGCAAGGAATTTCTTGTGTAAACACTCTGTATTATTTATATGTGTTGTCAGTGTTGCTAAGTTGGACTAGATATTAGCTGAAGACCTTCTAGCTGATGCAGGATGGCTAGGCTGAGTGAGGCACAGTAGAGTGAGAAGGATGGAACAGACTGGGAAAGCAGAGATGTTTCCGTAGAAGCCCTTTGCAGTGCTTTTTGAAAGGGAGGAGTTGAGTGAGAGGTGCCTGAGGTGATCTGGCACGGTGACCTTTGCTGGCTACTGATCCAAATAGCAGATCCACCGAGGTTTCTGAGCTTGGAGGGCTTTGTTCTCCAGGGAAATAAAAGATGTGTGGACAGAGGATGTTTCTTCAGACCACCACACTTCTAATAGCTGGAGCTGGAGAGGTAACTGAGGGCATATTGATGCTGGTATTTGGACTGGGGGGGAGCACCTGCTGCAGGCTGAGTCTTTGCATGCTTAAAAGATGGAGCATGTTATAAATAATACAGTAAAACTGCTGACATTCAAGTCACATTTCTGTTATATTTCTCAAGGCAGTGATGGGATGAAGGATCCAGGTATGACCACTTTGCATCTTTCACAGGTCCCATCCCTCCCTCGAGAGAGATTTGATTTTTACACCTGTTGTAAATACAGACTTCCAAAAGCTCTAATTTAAAAGATGAAATCAAGTTCAATTTGGATTTAATTCAGACCTCTTTACACTTCAGCTCAAATGCTGTTTGGAAGGAATGGTTCCTTGTTATTGCTCATTAAATGTGGGACAGGTCATGTTTTACTGTCCTTTTTATGACTGAGCCATTTACTGCGGCAGTGGCTTGGCCAGCAGTGTGATCATTTAACGACATTGTTTTTCCCTCTCTGAAAGACCTGAGCATTTTTCTTTGCAATGCAAATAATGAAGAGGTCTGGCATTTCCTGTCTAATGAAGCAGGGAAACCTTTAAGCTTCAAAATTTCCTGAAAAGCAGTGTATGAAGAGCACGGCAGGAGATAGGTTTGGGCAGTGCTTTTGCAGCTCTCAGTCCATGCTTTGCTGATGTTTCCTAGAGAGATGCTGCCAGGAATCTGAAACAGGATCCCTCACTCCTGTGGTTGTATTGGGTTTGCATGACAAGGTTTTGGTAGTGTGGGGGCTACGGGGATGGCTTTAGTGAGGAGTTGCTGGGAGCTTCCTCATATCCAATGGAGCCAATTCCAGCTGGCTTCAAGATGGACCCACCACTGCCCAAGGCCAAGCCCATCAGCAATGGTGGTAGCGCCTCTGGGATGACAGATTTAAGAAGGGAAAAAAGTTTATTGCACAAGAGCAAATTGCAGCTGGAGAAAGGAGAGAGAACATGTGAGAGGAGCAGCCCCAAGGTCAGTGCAGACGGAAGGACAGGAGCTGCTCCCAGTGCCAGAGCAGGGATTCCCCTGCAGGCTGGGGTGCAGCCCGTGGTGGGACAGCTGTGCCTCTGCAGCCCGTGGAGTTCCACAGGTAAGCAGAGATCCACCTGCAGTCCATGGAGGAGCAGGGGTTTTACCAATCTGTTCCAGAACCTGTTGCTTATTAATGGCTCAAATTCTCTAATCTTTTTTATTATGCAAAGCATGATATTAAATCAAAAGCATGTGATTGCAGAGTAACTTTTAGCTAGCCCTGCCTGCTGTCTGTGTTGGGGGTGTGAAGCTCATGGCAAGATTATGGCGCAGACTTTGGAGCACAAGACCAGGCTCTTCTCCTGTGTGGAGCACATGAGTATGGAAATCTCGTGGGATGGTCAGGTGGGGACATCACCAGGGCTGGTTCTTGCTTCTCTGGTTTCTGTGGCTTCTTTAAACTCCTTCGTGGGCAAACTTGAGAGAACCAAATTCCTGATTCCTGCCTGACGAAAGTGTGCTCCCTTTAACTGCTCCTCCAGTAAAACTCCTTCCCTGCCTTGCCCCTCTGCTCAGACACCCTGACGTGTGCTAGGCCTGATTTAGAGCTGCCTTTGTCAGACAGTGTCTTAAAACACAAATCAATGAAACAATAGAAAGCAATAGCCTGATACTAATGAAACACATTGTAATTAGAGCTGAATGGGAATTTTCCAGAGAAAAGAGGAAAAAACTGAATTCCCTGATACTGAACTATTTCATTTGCCTCTTAGCCAGCACTCGGGATGGGGGCAGCCCTTTTCAGTTGCCCTTCCAAGCCAGAGTAACTGAGATCTAACCGCCAGCTCCGCAGCCCTGAGCTAGTGTGTGTTCAAGGGCTAAGGAATCAAAAATCCAAGGTTCTTTTATTTTCAGAAGCCACAAAAAAATCCATCAAGGGTTATCAGGCATAACTTCTGTGTCAGGTAATCTGCAGGTCATAAATTGCTGGTGACTGGGAAAGTGCTTCAGGGAAGCACTGCAGTAGGTTGGCTGGACATCTTCCTGAAGCCTCTCTGTTGGAAAAAATCAGCCTCTGAGCTGATTGGATCCCTGCTCATTCTAATGCAAGAACCCAGGCAACGGCTCAGAGAAGCTGAGATGATTTAGCTTGGTTAACCACTCTGTTGAACTGTGTTCTGGGTGCTTCATCTTAATCTGAACATGTGGTTGAACTCTTTCACTTTTCCTGTGGTGGTACTTTGGGTTTTTAAGCAGGAACAAAGAGAGATTTTGGGCAAACATGTAAATAAGAGTCTAGTTTCTGCAGAGGGCAGTTCTGATAAGAGCATCAGCTAAATTCCACTGACTTTACTTGGCAAATGCCAGTACCAGAACATGACACCACTCCCTCAGTACTTGGATTGGACCTCACCGAGGGCTGTGCCCTGGAGAACCTCGCACAAAAGTCCAGCACGTGACTCTTGTCCTTTTCCCCTTCTTTCAGACGGCCGCCCGATTGGCGTGGAGGGGATCCAGGTGCTGGGCACAGGAAACCTCATGATCTCGGACCTCACGGTGCAGCATTCTGGCATCTACGTGTGCGCCGCCAACAAACCCGGCACGCGGGTGCGCCGCACCGCGCAGGGCAGCCTCGTCGTGCAAGGTGAGCCCCTGGGACCCTGAGGGCTTGGGTTGGACAGACGCTGACTTCACTTCTCTGGTGGTACCAGACAAAGCACTTCTTTTCTAGACACACGGTTTCCCGAGTGGGTGTGTGTCTGTGTCCCATGCAGGTGAGTCACAACCAGGTATCATTCAACTGGGGCATCAGCTGCATGGGCTGCAGTGATTTCTCACCCCATCACAGGCATTTCTTTGCCTTAGCGGACACTGGTTGTTACTTGTTTTCATACTTGTACATCTCAGCAGAAAGCCTGAATTAATGAGGCAAATTTGTCTCATGGTCCTTAGCGATACAAGGACATGGTCACTCTTCTCATACTTGACACTTCTGAATGATAGATCAGACTCCTGCAGTGATACACAGCAGTGGACACCACTCACGGAGTACTGCTTTCCAACTGAAATGACACCATTAAGTCTAAAACCATTTCCAAAAAGTCTGTGAGACTGTTTCCTGTAGCAGTTGACCCTATGTCTGAGCCAGTTGCCACGACCTGGTGAAGCACTCTTTGAGGGCTGTGCCCATGGGGTACAGGTTGCTCTTCTTTCTGCAGCAACTGTCCTGAAATGCTACTTGTAAAGGGCAATCCAGCCCAAAGTAGAGATCAGCACTAGGGAAAGCACACAAATCCCTTCCACATGCTCCGTGTGACCAGTCTCCATGGTGAGGGGAGCCAGGCAAGCATTTGAGAAGGCAAACCCAGCTGGCAGCGTGCTCTGAATGGCAGCAATCCGCCCCTGATTACAGGCACTCACCTCCTCTTCAAGCTAGTCCACTTAAAGCATCTCGCGCTCTCATCAGTTCACTCATTAACTATTGACTGATGATATCCTGAATCTAAAATTACACACCTCCTGCCGGAGCTGCTAATTGAACCTTTCGTGCTGCTGATGGGGAAAGTGCCCTGCTCCAGCCCTGATGCTCACCCAGCTCCAGCCCTGATGTCACCCGACAGATTGCGGGAGTCGCTGGCGGTGGTTCTGCAGCCGTGGAGGAGCAATGTAGAAAGGGTGTGGAAAGGGCTGCCTGTGCCTCCCGAGCCCCAGGTGCTGCTGAGCAGACATGAGACAAGGTGAAAACTCAGTGTTTCTTTTGCTCTTGGATTTCTGGGTGAGCAGTGCAGTGAGGGGACCTCCCAGCTGCCACAGCTATGAATCCCCTTATTAAGAACCATCAACCCCAGCATTAAGAGCAACCTCTCTGTACTGATACAAACCCTTTAGAGCTGCTGCAGGACAGCTCTGCACATGGTGCATGTAGGAGAGGTCTCCTTAGCCCAAATGCAAAGCTGATGTCCAGGAGGCAGGGAGGCAGACCCAAAACAAATTACTTGGAGAATCTATGAAGTTTTAAAAATACAGCTATTGAATATGGTTGACTGCTCCTGTTAGCAAGCAAATGAGAGGGTGAAAGGTAGCACAATTTTTCATTGCTACTGATCATCAGGGTTTAGTCTTTTTGGAGATTTGAACGTCAGCTCTCAAGCAACTGGTCTAGTGCTGGAGTTCAGCTGCTGTAGAATTACTATAGATTTTCTCCTGGCAAGCCAAGATAAGAATTTATCCCTAAAAGGTTACTCACAGGGCCATTGGAGCCCAGTCTTGCTGTGGAAGGAGGATGCCCCTGCACTGAGCATCAGCAGAGAAGCTGGCAGTGGTGTGAAGAAGGGTGGCCAGTGTGTCCTTGGAGTAGTCCTTAGAGAGGACCTGCAGTGCCCAGGACCCCAACCTGTATTGCCCATCCTTAAAATGCTTCATGTTTTTTAGGGGAATGTTCCCCAGGCAGGATAATGGCAGACCCGGGCCAGGCAGCTGAGCTCATCCCAGGTTTGCTCACCCTCCCTCTGGAAGCAGTTTTTCCTGCCTCTGCATCTCATTTTGCCTGAATTTTCCAGCTGAGAGGTACAAATGATTGCTGTTCAGGTTCGTCTGGGAAGAAAACAGCGATAATGACTGACATGGGAGACTGTGGGTTTTATCTTTGTCAAGATGTCAGCGATGCAAATTACATCCGTAAAGAGAAGAAAAGCAAAGATCGGCTATCAAAAGCCTGGTTGGAGAGGAAGTTAGCACAGGGCTAGGACAATACAGCATCCTCAAAGCACACCAGGCCAGGTACTTGCTGCCTTTATGCAGAGGCCCTTGAAGTGCCTGGAGGCACAAATTAACTTGCCCCACTGTCTTTTGAAGGAGGGACGTTTTATAGGTGGGAAACTGGAGGAGAAAGGGTAATGTTTCCTGTTGTAAGGCAAGGAGTTAGCAGGAGGCTGGAACTGAGACCACGTCCTCCCTCCCGCTGCCAGCGGTAGTCCTTGTCCCATCCAGCAGCTGCGTGGGCAGAGGTGTCCCAACACAGGGCTCTGCTCTTCCTCCAGCAGTAATGTCCTTCCCATTGCAGGTTTTCCTTCAGATAATCTAACACCATCCTATTATCTTCCTGGGAATTCCTCCTCCCTCCAGAGGAGAAGGCGTCAATCCCCCACTCCTTCCCTCCCTGCCCTCCCTTGGCCATTTAGGCTCCTTTGATCTCTTTTGTAAGGTTCTCACACAAGAAAGTTTCCATTTTCCCTTCAGATCCCGGCGCAGCAATTTGAATATTGCTTTGTGCTGGGCTTCGAATGAAAGTCTCACGGGGGGAGTTGTCGAAGGGCCGAATGCAGTGCTGACTGAAACCGAGGGTGTGCGTGTGTGTGAGGCGAGGGAAGAGCAGGCTTCGGTGGCAAGGAAAAAAATATATCAAAGCACTTTCCCTCTACCTCCTGTGCAATCTTTTGTGCTTTATTATGTGTTTGGTGTCATAACAAACTGATGGGCTGTGAATGGCCAGATGGTCACCAGTGTTCTCCACTCCACGCTTCATTTCCTCCTGAAAGCTATGCAGAAAAATGAGATCCCATCTTATAAATGAGGGCCCATCTTAAGGACATGGGTTTGAAGGCTCTGCTGACAATGCCTGCCTTGTTTGCCTTGCTTTCTGTTGGCAGGACTGGGCAGCGCTCCTTGGTCCAGCAGATCCGGCCACCGCTGCGCTTCCTGATGTTTCTTCCATCGTTCTTGCTCGCTGGCATCACAAGCCTTGGCTGCGGGGTGGAATTCAGCAGCAGATGCATTGCAGTTGCTGTGGTTTAGGCTTGGCTCTGTGGTACTTGGTTTGTCCTTGAGTTTAGCCCTGAATTCATTCTGCAAACCAACTTCAATACGTGCTGTGCGAGTCAGTGTTCCCCCATGGAGCAGTTCCCTTCCTGTGCACATTTTCCTTCTCAAGAAAAGTCACCATGCAGGGACAGGTGGGCACTCAAATCTTGTCCATCAGGATGCTGGGGTGAGCTGGGGTGTCTGATCCCTCTGGAGCATTCTTCCAGGACCACACCCGTGGGTGACATGGGAACATAGCCTGCTGCTGTGGAGCTCCAGCCTGCACCTTGCTGGGACAAGAATTTCATGAGGGTTGAAAGACAGGCTCCATGACAGCCCCCTTGAGTGTTCTCAGCCTGTTTTCCAGGGGACATGGGCACAGTTTCCATCTTTGGCCCTTGCAGTCCCATCACTGCTTCTGTAAGTTACTCAAGTAAACATCTGAGCATCCCCTACAGTGAATAGAGAGAAGCCAAGTGAGCAGCAGTTGTCTTAAATCTCCTGTCACCATTTGCTGTGCTTGACTGACTTCCCCGTTGACCTGACTTCTCCTTTATACCCTTACTGTGGGTGCCAGTAGCCTAATTTATGAGGTTTTGCTGGTTCCATGTTATTCTTCCTTCTGTTCACCCCAGCCTCCCTCCCCGACCCTGCCACTCTGTCCACTTGAGAATTAATGACACTTCACGCTGAGATGCAAGAGGCATGGATTGGTCTGGCACCAGGGCGTTGGCTGTCAGTGCTCCCTTATCCTTAGGATCTTCTCAGTGACCTGTCAGTGCTCCCTGATCCTTGGGACCTTCTGTGAACCATCAGGCACTGCCGTAAGCACCACACCACAGCCTCATGGCAAGGACAGCAAAGCTCCCTGATATCTTGGGGGACACACTGGTGGCTGCTCCCTGCTGACACGTCCCTAAAGAGATGGAGCCCATCCGGGTATCCCGTTAGAACCTGCTGTTGCAGTGCATCTCCTGCTATCACAGTTTGCTGAGCACGGTAAAAGCTATTGAATCACTTCATTAACGATTCTGGGGGTGGTATTAAGTGTTATTGCTTTTTGATACCAATATCATGCCTTTAAATATTCATTAAAACTGCATGATCCCCTCCCTCCTATTAAGTCCTGAATAATCAACACTCTGGTTTCTTCATACTTTACAAGCCAGGACTGGATCCTGCTCACTTCTCCTTGCCAGGTTTGAATCCTCTGCTCTTAACAGTGATCTCCACTAATAGCTTTATTAAAATCTTAATGGAGGGCTGGGAAACGCTTCCTCTGGCTGCCTGCAATGGCCTTTTGGCAAGCAGTGTGGAAGGGGCAGAGGTGTTCAGGCCACTGCGCCTCCATGCAGGGTGGGATGGGCCCTAACGAGATGCTCTATGAATTACGAGTGATGAGGAGGGTGAAGGGCTGGCAGTGAGCAAGGCTTGGCTGAAGGCAGGCCTGGCAGCAGGCAGGCTTGGCTTCTGCTCCTTTCCCACTAACCCAGGCAAACTCTTGGATCCTGTCAAAATCATTTGGAAGGGCAGGGAAGAGGACCTGGGAGAGGAGAGCAGACATTTTTCCACTCAGGAAAGGAGCCATTTGTCCCGAGACCACACACCAGCAGTTGCCTGAGGGCATCGTCCTTGGGGCACTGGTTATGAACACGAGGTTGGGTGCATCCTGGTGCAGGTAGAAGAGAGGCACCCACTCAGTCCACGTCCTTTAAACTCCATCTATTCCCAGACCACGTCCTCTGACTCCATGGGTTTCTGTTTCAACCTGGGCTGTTTTGGCATTACAGCTTCACACTGTTGGGATCTGAACAGGACAGAGCAATGCCTGGGGAAAGCCAGGAAGAGCAGGAACAGTGGAAGGGCAATCTGTGTCTTGCCACAAGGGATGCCGTGGAACAGGGGACAGCTCGGCACAGCAGAGGTGGGAACCTGCTCCCCAGAGAGTTTAAGCAAGTTAAGCAGGGGCTGGGGTTTTGATCTGGTTGTGTTTAGAAAGGCAGCAAAGAGGAGGGATGGCAGAGGGGAGCAGGGACCCGAGGAAGCCGTGGGGCTGTGGCACTGAGCAATGTCACTGGCGCCGAGCCAGCGGCCGCAGCTGCACGTTCGTTACCCCGAGCCACACACGACACCGCTCCAATTACTCCCTCTTGACACGGGCTAATAAGGGAGGATAAGGAGAGCTGGCGGTTCCAGAAGGGTTTTGCCGGATGCTTCTTTCCATATTTCAACTTTGTTTCTGCTGGAACGAACAGTGGATTTGAGATTTGATGAAGCAAGGGAAAGGCAGAGGCAAAGAGCCAAGAGGATCTTTAATGAAGCTGCAGCGAGGAGCTGGAAGGTGCCTGTGCCCTTCCTTGGCATCGTGGGTTTGCACCTGCGAGTGCTGCGGGTGCAACTCGGGAGCCCAGATGAAAGCAGGGAGGTGCACAGCCACTTGCAAAATAATTGCTCCTGCAAAACTGCGCCAGCACAAAGCGGGGGGCGGGAGGCTGAGGAAAATCAAGTCTCTAATGCTCTCACTGTACACCACAAAGGGGCCATTCATGGCAGGAATGAGGGGTTTTCCCCCTGTTTATCCTTGCTTCCAACTTTTATTGAACCCATCCTGAATTTTGTTTTAATCTGTACATCTAGAGCAAAAACACAGAAGGGAAGTAAAAGGGCAAGAGATTGATTGGCACATGGGGAAGTTTAGCAGGAGGTTCTGGAAGTAGGTGTCCATTGGGTTGCTGGGATCAGGTTCATTAAGGGGAGCCGAGCGCTGACAGCGGTGGCCTGACAATAAACTCTGCTGGTGGGTACCCCGTACCAGTAACGTAAGTCAGACCTGCCACGCTCCACTTCCCTCTGATTATTAAAAATGAAGGAGGGGGCTCCTTCGAGGGGGACGGGCTCTGTGATGAATTTCTCTGTCTTCCTGCTTGGAGGACTTAGAATCTGCACTATTGGACTTTTACTCTCACACAAGCACCTGTCCCTGCAGTTTGGCCGTGTTACAGCAGTAGCCATACTCTTCCCTTACCTGCACACAGCTGGGGAAGAGCTTTATCCCCCCAAAATGTTGCAGCAAACCTCAAGGGGTGTTTTGGCCATGAACCACAAGACAACTCTTGGATCCCACCTGCAGCCTGGCCACTCCTCAGTGTATTTCGCTTGACCAGTTTGCTCCCTTCTCCAATCCCTACATCTCCACTGGTGGAACAGCCCACCAACCCCATGCTTGGAAAACGCCAGTGAGTGGCTCTGAATGCGTCTCCCTTGATAATCTTTCTTTTGTCAAAAAAATTTAATGTCAGCCATCCGTTACGTGATATTAGTCAGTAAATTTATTATGGGCCTGTGCCTCTTATCTGTTTGTCTTCATTGTGTCTGCTGCCAGTTCGACCTGATTTTAGGTTTCAGTAGCAACATGCAGTATATTTATCACTTTGCCCTTTGAAGCAGAACTGCTTGAATAATCTCACCTATTTGGCAGTGTCTGTCAGGCCCTGCTTTCTGTAGGCTGATACGCTGGTTTATTCTGATAAATGATTTTAAATCTAATTTGAGCTGCTGGAAGGAGGAGATCGCTTTTGTTTAAAAACGTTATTGTCAAAGGTGAAAACATTTGGTGACAAGGTGAGCAGCACTTACAGGCATGGTGTAGCCTTCTGCCAGGCTTGGCAGGACCCCAAGGGTCCCAGGCTGAAGATCTGGGCTTAAAAAAGGTTCCCCAATCTTTTGCTGACAGGAAAAATTGGCAGCAAATCTGATATTTACTGGGGAGAGAACACCCTGCCAGATTGCTGTGTGATATCCATACATTATTTTCCATTTCAAGCAGTTTGCTAATGCCATTCAGATCCTTTGGACAAAGCCAGGGTGTTGCTCGAGCTCTGCCATTGAGGAAACAGCACATCTCCCCAGCTGCAGCCCTGGGGTTGCTTTCCATGGGAGACCAGGGAGAGGTGAAGGGGCTTAAACCTTGGTCCTGTTTGCCCGAACCCTGCAGGACTCATCTCGGCTTTCCATGACTTCTGACCTGGCCTTCAGGTGCCTCCTGTGAAGCCATGACTGCCAGGGTGGGCAACCAAAAGGCAGCATTGCATTTTTTACAGACACACCATCCAAAGCAGATGCCTGTGCTGTGGGTTGGCCAAGTATCCCCTGTTCCCAGGCAGACAAGGCTTATCAACGAGGTGGTTTTTTGTACCAGAGTAAAGTGGGATCATCATGACTTTTCTCACCCTCTTTCTCCTTCCTCCTCTCAGCCCCAGCAGAGTTTGTGCAGCATCCCCAGTCCATTTCCAGACCTGTGGGGACTACTGCCATCTTCACGTGCGTGGCCCAAGGGGAACCCCCTCCCCAGATCACGTGGCTGAGGAACGGGCAGATCCTGGAGACCAGCGACCACATCAAGCTGAAGAATAACAACAGGTAAGTCCTGGTGCACCGGGCTCTGGCACTGCTGTGGAAATGGGAGTGGGAGAGATGTTGGATTGCTTTCTGCATAGCAGAGAGCTGATGTGAAGGTGGCAGTGTTCTGAAGCAGATCTGTGGATTCAGCTTGGGCTTTGATAAACTAAAACACAGCTCCAGTCCTGCTGGCTGTGCCTTATAGCCTTACATTTTGGTGCTCCATGGTTTTTTGTGCCAGGACATCAACATTAGACTTTGACCATTGATGCAGGAACCCAGAAATAGTTTCTCTTTTGTCCTGATCATCATCTAGGTATTTCTGGAAGGGCTAAATGTTGTTCCTGGAGCTGACAGGGACCACATTCCCTCCTCAGTGGAGGAACTGTGCTTTAATGCCTGAACATTGACCCGCCTGAGTGTGCAAGTGCAAATACATTAGAAATACTATTTGTGTGGAGCCTGACTTTCACTAAACTTCAGCCTTTTGTCTCACCAGGGAAGAGTGTGTTCTCTGAGGACTAAATAACTGCATTTTCCTGTGAGGGGATGGGGATGTTTGTACTGAGGAGATGATGCACTTAGTGTGAAAATTACCAGTCAACGATGTTGTTTCTATGGAAATAGCATGAAAAAATATAATACAAAATAATAGCACCTGTATTGTAAACCTGAAGTATTGGTAGAGGTTTGTACTCTGTGGTGTCATGTAGCTGCTCTCTATATTAACAAATGTTAATATAGAGAAAAAGGAAAGCAACTACCCAGCCTTGCTGGAGGGTCTGGACCTTCAGTTTAGACAGTTGGGAAGTGCTGTGCAGGCACCATGGCTTGTTCCTCAGGGGACAAGAGTGAGTTTATTTTTCTGAGGTTCTATATAATGTGGCTTTTTTTTTTCTTGTTTGAGGGTTTTTTAAAGCTTTGTTACATGAGTGATGAAAGGATGTGTGATGCAAGAAGGATAAGGTGTGAGTGGTAATAAAATCATCTCAATCAGTTCTCCAAACTGGAAATTTTTAGAGCTTCAGGAAACTTTGTATGTGCACTCAGATGACACTCAGTTCAGGCTTGTGGTCTTCTAGTTCATGGCATGGCTTCCTGAGGCATGTCTGCCCTTCATGGTATGAACAGAGCAGAAGGGATAGGAGGGAAATCAGTGCTTCCCCTTTTATTGATGAGGAAGTGAAGTCAAAAGTGATGAAGTCCAAGTGGTCATTAAATCCACGGCAAAACTAACACTGAATCCAGCTCTGTGTCTTGCCCAGATGTCTTCCCTGTGAAATCATTCCTCTTCAGTGTTTGAGGAGAGCAGGAGTCAGGTCTTTGGTCATGGTCATGTCTCCTGGCCAGGTCCCTGTGCCTGGAGCTGTGCTACCCGTGCGCACGAACTGCGACTTGGTGAACATCGCTGTAATCATTTTCTTACGGGAATCATTTAATGCAATTTAGCATCAGTCTTTTCCACAGCGAGCTGGATGATCAGATTACAGCATCTGGCACAGGCTGAGGGAGCTCAGCCCGTTCCTGGGGCTCAGCTGACACGTGGCATCTTCTCAAGCTATAGTAACGTGATTGTAAAGCTGAGCCCTCAGGCCATCATACTCAACAGTGTTGAACTTTTGTCTTCTTTCACACCAGTCTTGGTCTACTCCAACCTCCAGCTCCAGGCAAGTGGCCATGCCTGGTGGTTTCCAAAACTGTCAGTCTGGAAAATGCCCTCACTGGTGCAGCAGGGCTGGGAGCTCCATGAAGTGGAGGAGACACATCAACAGATTATTTTTTCCTGAGCTTTTTCAAGTTTGCCCTTTGTTTCACTCTCATGGGCATGACTAAGTGCTGTAACACACTTAGTTCCAGGCAGAATCAGTTTGTGGTTATGTCTTGGATTTATCAGTCTATGGCATTTGGAAAGTATTTGTCTGTGTAAAGATGGATCTCAAATCTACTAGTAATGAGGCTACTAAACTACACTATGGGCTTTTTAATTAGATTCCATGGTTTCCTAGAAAATACATTTGGATTAAAACTCTGCTTAATATTGCCATAGAGGTCTGAATGTCCCGCAAGGGATTTTTAGGTAAAAAAAGAAGTAAATCATCTCAAAACATCATGTGCTAATTGATTGCAAAATGTGTCATTAGGAGCAACTTCATTTTTGTAAATTAACACAGCCAAAAGTGAGGTCCAGACCTGCAGAAGATGGTGTGTTTGAGATGCTGCTCTGCTCCTGCAAGCTTGAGGCCCTGTGGGCAGCAGCACAAACCCACAGCCAATGGATCTGTTGGTTCCCAAAGTTGTGAAGGACCCTTTTGCATTTGCCTCACCCCACACTGTCTCTCATATGCAGTAACTGCAAACCTAAGGAGACCAAACCCCACAAGGTGAGGGGATTCCAGAAGCCCTTCCTTGCTGGGATGCAGTTTCAGGACTGGATTCACTGGAGATGAGATGTGGCTGCTGGTACAACATCAGACATTCACTTGCTAAGCAACTTCCAGGCTTTCAGCACAGCAAAGTCAGCCTCACAGGCTGTGTCCAATAAATATCTCATTCCTCGTGGTCCCTCAGATGTGAATTCCCATCACCTGATGTGTTGACGGTTTCTGGGCACATTAGCATTAAAGATCAGCCTTCTGTTGTGCCCTCTCCAGAGGTGGTTGTTATGTTTTGAAAATGCCAGCTGTGTGGGAACAAAATAGCCAATCGATGATTAGCAAAAAATCAAAAGCAGTTCTGGGATAGCGGATAATTGTTAATGAAAAATGCATGAAGGCTCAGGCATGGGGAATTGTGGGCTTTTCCATTAAAAGCTGTGAATAAAAATGACTGAAGGAGCTGACGATGGGGCTGCCTTGCCATGCAGCCCCTGGGCTGGGGATGCAGCCGACTGCTGTCAGGGTGATGCTGTGCTGAGCCAAGCTCTCCGAGGGAGAAGCTGATGGAGCCTTTTGGCCTTTTGTGGAGCCATCCCTGTGTCCAGCAGCGGCAGGGTCTGTCTGTCTGCTGATCAGAGATGCCCATGTTGCTCCTGGAGTGATTCTGATCGATCATGATCCAAATGCCTGAGAGGTATAAGGGGAATTTCTAGCAAAATTCCCACCTGGCATCACCAGCCCATCCCAAAAGTGGAGTACTGCTGCAGGAGGAAGATGTGGTTACTGGCCAAGTTAACCGTGAACTTGTGTAAAATTAAGTTTCTAGGTTATTACTTCAAAATTTACAAGGATGCATGAAATAGTCCCCAAATTACCACTGTGAAAGGTTTATTGCTTTTCTTCCTTTGACCCAATCAGGTTTAGGGGGGTAATTTTCAGCCTGGAAGTGTATCACACTCTGGGGTTTATATTGCTATAATAGCAAGGAACAAAGGCCAACATCTTCAGAGAAGGCAGGCTCTAAATATTGATTTTCCAAGGGGATTTTATTTACAAATTGTAATTCAGGGACTTCATTTGTTCCACTGGAAAAAGGCTTTGTTAGAATTTGGGCTCAGGTGGCATTCACTCTCCTTGGTGATCTTTGCTTGTGAACTATCCCCTTTGTAAATTCTTCCTCACTTGTTTGCACTTGGTTTAGTGCTCTGGAAATGTCTCACTTCCAGGGCCATGAATGTTCAAGATTCATCAGGGGAAATATTCCTTCGTAAATAAACATCAGGACAACTTTGCACTTCTTGCACTTCTCATGCTGTTGAATCCCAGTGCAGATACAAAGGGGCCTTCAAGCACAAACATCCAAGCACTTGGGAGCAGACAGCCCTTCTGGTACCAAACTCAGGGAAACCAGAGCCTGTCATTCACAAGGTGGCTTTTTTCTGTAAACTCTACATTAGCTGGGTGTGGAAAGGTGCAGATGGGTTTGTACATCCCTTCATGGTGCACACTCCCCACAAACACTTCAATTTGTAGGGTTTTGGACTACATAAGGGAGGACAGGCAAGCCTGCAGTTCCTTATGCCGTGAGTTTGAAGACAGTTGTGATTGAGGGAAGGGTGCTCTATAGCAAATCATATTTCAGTTCCCAGAAGCATGACAAATAAGTACGTGGAGGATGGGGATGTGAACCAGCTGCTCCTGATTTAAGCATAATTTATGGGTTTGACTTTGGAAGACACGTGGAAATGGCCTTTGCAAGGAGGATGTCTGCACGAGCGCGCAAAGCCCTCTAAGCAGTGGGGAATCAGCGCGATCCCTGCACCAAGCAGGGATCTTGTGCTGGGATCACGCCGCCTTATCCCACAAAAAGGACCTGGAGCAGCCAACAGCAACAGGCATCGGTCTCTCCTTCTCATGTGGCTGTGATTATTTTGCTACCAAGTTGCCTGTGATATTTCTCTGTGTGCTGCTCCACTGATCTGCTCTTGAAGTGCATCATGTCAGAAGTTTGTTCCAACTGTTGCACACAGCAAAATCCATCGGCAGAGAATGGTCCTTACACAGGAGGCTTCGAGGCAGGACTGAGCCCGTAGTGGTGCAGCCTAAAATTAGTCTCCCCTGAGTTAGGCTGGGGTTTTTTTCTTCTCTAGTGTCTGTACTGCTTGCTTGGAAAAAGATTTGGGGGACTTTCCATTTAGCAGCAGAGAGCTCTCCCAGGTGTTTGCATTTGCAGTCCTAACAATACAGGCTCTGTCTTCCCTTCCAGTAGCTTTTCCTGAGATGTTTTGTGCGTCCCCATGGTCCTGAAGATGTAAAGACTTCTCTGCTTCCTGGGGCGGGATTCAGTTAAGTCTGTGATTGTACTCTGTGTCTCATAAAAACAGAGTGAGTGGCTGGAACGAGCAACATCCTTCCAGAAGCTGCTCTTGGGTGAGTCTGAAATCACAAGATTGGGCTGGGATCCTGGCCAGTGGGCTGCAGTACCTGCAAAATAGAAACCAGTCCTTCTGCACAACCCAACCCAATTTCACCTAGGACGCTCTGTATGATGTTTAATTTCTGGATGTGTAAGAATATGCATATAGAGGCTGGGAGTGATCTGCAGTGTCCCTCTGGGTTGCTGAGTGTCACTTTACAAGCTTTGCACCTTATTTTCAGCCTGTATGAGGCAACCTTCAGAATACAGGGCATTTCTGCAAAGCTGGGGGGCAAAGGCTCCTTCCCAGCACGGCACAGGCCAGCAGCCCAGGAGCAGATCATTCAGTGCAGCACAGCACAACACAGGCCATAACAACAGAGCCAGAGCACGGATGGGGCATCTGAATGTGGCACTGGTGGCTTTCTCTATCTGCTGGCACTCAGAATGCTGTTCCTGCTAGCCACAGCCTGCTCTCTGCATTAATTTCATCACACTCCCTCCTTTGTGCGCCTGTGCGCGCACAGGCTGATGCCCTCCCAGATGGGCCCCTCTTCTTTGTGCTGCTGAATCGATGAAGAGGCTTCCTTCAGTTCACAGACTTTTTCAGAGGAGCCTTTGGAAAGCCGATCTCCGGTCACTGGCCTGGACCCCTGACCCGAGCCAGATCAGTCATCCTGATTGCCTATGAACTGGGAAGACAGCTTGGGAATACTGCGGCTTTCGAGCAGCGGAGGCCTCTCATTTCAGCTCAGCCGGGTGTGAATCTGCAGCAGCTCCTCTCCCCACTTCCATCAATGCCTGTCAGGGCATTGTGTGGAGATGTGATGGAGCCCTCGGCTCGCCGAGCGGCTCTGGTGACCAGCAGAAAGCCTTCTGGCATCTCGCCTCGTCTGACGTGCTCGCGGCGCTGCCAGTCTGGCACTCGCGGGAAAGTTTTCCAGCAGCAGATGTCCCAAAGTGACAGATTTTTTTCATGTTGACGGGAAGAAATAAAAGGACACTGCATATTTCAGATGGTTGACACACAGAGACGCTCTGCGCCTTCTCACATGGCAACTACAGATTTTCCTTTTGTTCGAGTTTTCTTAAAAAAAAGAAGAAGACAAAATGCAGCAAAACCTGGGACTGAACACTGGCCCTGCTGCACTGCATCCTCCACATGCTAGGAGGTGATTCTCATGGACCTGGTGTTTAGATGCTGGGCATTCTGTTCACCAGCTTCTCCATGCTCTCTTAGCCAAAAATCCAGCTGTTTTAGTGTCCCTTTGCCTGCATGTCATTCTAGGTAACGTGGGCTCCAGGTAATGGATGGCCAAGGCTCTCATTGCACAGCACATCCAAACACAGACAAGGAAATCTCAATGAAAATGAACTTTTTGAAGCCTGAAGCAAGTTTCCAGCTACGTGCCATGCCATGCCAACTTTGCAGAACATACTCTATTTTTTTCTTTTGACTTGGCTGTGCATGACAGAGACTCTGCTCAGCTCCAGGTCCCAGCAGCCAAGTGCCATCCTTCCAGGACCACTGACATCCTGCACATCATCTGTGTCCCACATGAGGAGCTTTGCTCACCCCCAAATTCTCCCAGGAGAGAGAAGTCTTTGGCCTCAGAATCACAGCACTGCTGTCAGGATCCTCGCACTGCTTTTCAGCCTAGCTCCCCTCTTCCTTCCTCCACATCTTTTCCTCTCTCTGTGCAAAGTAAATAAATGCACCTGGAGGTGGTGGAGCCTAAATACTCCTTGCTCCAGATCTGCTTTGTGCTTGGGAAGCTTAAGGCTGCTCTTGACCCGTGTGCCAGCCCGGCCTGGCCGCTCTGGGTGCCCAGATGCACAGCAGCCACATGGAAATAATCCGTGCATTGACGGGGCAGAAGGAAGTGCTGCTGCTCCTTCCACACATCTGCTTTGTGCAGGGCTGGGAGTGCAGCTCTCGGATGGCGTAATCCTGCCTTCTGCCATCTGTCCTCACAGGAGTCAGCCCTTGTTGACACAGCTGAGCCACACATCGGGTCCTTCCTCCCCACGCCCTCTCCCAGCTCTGCCTTTCCCCTTC
Organism: Callaeas wilsoni; assembly: GCA_013398955.1. NCBI lineage: Eukaryota > Metazoa > Chordata > Aves > Passeriformes > Callaeidae > Callaeas > Callaeas wilsoni. Next base: position 87,421 of record VWPU01007439.1, read on the forward strand.
CATTTAATCAGATACGTTGAGCCTGTGGCTATGAGAGGAGCTTAGGGCTGATTCTCGAAAATCACCATATCAGCTGAAACCATCACATTTGATATTCCATTTACAATGTTTCCAAGGAAACAAAGGCACAGGACATAAATAGATGACTGTTAAACATTTGCTCACTCACCATGGCCTCCGATAATTTGCAAGGCAGAAATAGGAATGTTAAATCAACAGCAATAATAAATTTTAATACAGGAAGACCAATATTTTGCTGCAATTAGAAGAAGCATTTTTTCTGACATACAGGCAGGCAGTGGCAGGTTATTTATCATTTCCTCTTCCAATGTTCAATTTTTCATTTTCATAAAAGGCAGCTTTGATCGTGATTCCCAAAAGCAGTGACATGCTCCCTGCATCAGCAGGGATGCTTGGGATTTACTCATGTGCAGTCAAATTCCAGGTCCACCTGGAATTCACTGCAGGAGAAGGAAGTAATTTATTTCTCCTTAGAAACAAGTAGTGGGTGTGGATTTGGTTAGGTTTGGGTCATTTCTTACAGAAAAGTAAGAAAAAGCTCATGTGAGCTTCTGAAGTTTTCCCGAGGATGTCCTGTGTGTGAGAACATCCTCCCAGGACCAAAGGCATTGTAAGCAGATTTTACCATAACCTGAGCTGCTGCCTCAGAGCTGGGTAGAAAACATCTCAGAGCTGGATCCAGTGGTGACAGTGACCATCCCTTGCCTTGGAAGGGAGATACACTTGGTATTTATTTATTTATTTATTTAGGAGGCCTCATGTCTGATGGATTCACATATTGAATCGTGTTGTTCCTGGCTTGGTTTTGAGCGGAGCTTTCATTGATGGGTCCCCTGTTTGTGAGCAGATGTTATTGAGAAAAGCTGCTTCGCACGTTCAAATGGCATGACAGAGCTAATGTGTCACACAATTATTTCTGAGTCAGCATTTGCTGGTGTTGTTTTAAAGGTATTGGGTGGTGCAACCTTTGAGCTGGCCCTGAACTTGCTCCAGTTGTCCACAGCCATTGCTGGAGGGTCCTGCAGTGCAGAAAGGGCCTCCAGTTCATGTGGCCACATGCACAAGGACTCTGGTTGTCCCTGTGCAGAGATGGGCAGCGTGCTCAGAAATACGCTCATTTGGGAGGCTGGTACAGAGCTGGTTTTTCCCCCTCCTTTAGGGATGTCTTCTAGGGTAGCCAGTGCCTGTCTTTTCTTGGATGGTGAAACCAGCATCTAAGCCTGATGTGGAAGCCCCCAAGAGCAGGCTGGAAGAACTGTTCTGGTTGTTTCCCTGGAAGGCAGCAAGCTGTGATGCACCAGCATCAAAAATACACTCAGGGGTTCTGCAGACAAAACCTGTGACTTGCTCATAAGCTTTGGCTTTTGGCTCGTGGTGATGGTGTTTCTGGAAGTGCAGAAACGGGAGCTGAGGCTGTAACCCTGCTGGATAAATCAGATAATCCCAGTGTTACCCTAAGACAGCTCTAATGTGCTATAATGCAATTAGAGCATCACCAGAGGGCTTTCTGGCTGTGTTTGATTAGACTTGGCTTAGCAACCATGTGCGGTGCCTGGCTGGGTCTCACTGGTGTGTACTGGAGCTAAGCCAGTTAAAGCTGTTTTGGGTGTGGTGATTCACTTGCCACAGAGCTGGCTCCTGTGTGGTCGGGTTCTTCCTGAACCCACACCTTTAGATCCTGCTGGACCCTGTCCCACCCTGTGTCCACATCTGGCTGTACTTGAACCACAGTATCTGCAGGTTGAGAGAGATAATCTGCCCAGTCATGGGTTCCAGGGAATGAAACATCCACCCAAAAGCACCAGCCCACAGCTTCCCGAAAGCTTTCTGTGGAAATAGAGGCCATGGGATGCCCTGCCATGGGAGCCAGCACCGGGACCATGGCAGTCAGTGTGATGCTTGTCCCTCCTGTGTCCCCACACAGCACTCTCTCCATCTACGGGATCAACCAGGCGGATGAAGCCATCTACCAGTGCCTGGCCGAGAACAGCGCAGGCTCCACGCAGGCCAGCGCCCGCCTCACCGTGCTGTGGGCTGATGGGCTGCCCAGCCCTCCTCAGGGCGTGAGGGCAGAGACTGTCTCTGCAACCACCATCCAGGTGTCCTGGGAAAAGCCCCTGCAGAACACCAAGGAGATCATCGGCTACGTGCTGCACATCCGGAAAGCTGCAGGTACGGTGCTACACCCACTGCCCAGAGCAGCCTCAGCCTTCCTGTAATTCAGCAACACGGCCCACTAGGTGAAACCAGGTCTGCACTGCAGTGTTCCGTGCTGCCATCGGTGTTCTCCATCGCCTCCCAGTTTCTGAAGGGCAGAGATGAGGCTGTAAATACACTGTTAATACCTGCAAATACTAAATATGCCATTGTAAATATCAAAAGGCTAGGGAGAATGAAGCCGCGTAGTCAAATCTTGCTGCCCAGATAGCTCTCTGACAAAGCACACAGAAATCACAGAAATCACAGAATCAGAGAATCATAGAATGGTTTGGGTTGGCAGGGACCTTAAGGATCATCCAGTTCCAACCCCTGCCACAGGCAGGAACACCTTCGACTAGACCAGGTTGCTCAAAGCCCTGTCCAACAATACCAATTTCAGTGGCCTTGAAATGTAAGCAGAAATGTGTGTGAACCAGGTACATGTCCACCCCAGGGACCAAAATTACTGCTTGTAACATCTATGTATTCTCTTTACCTCTTGCAAAGCCTAACACTGCTCAGTTCTCTCTCCCTTTGCATTTCAGATCCCGTAGAGATGGAGTACCAGGAGGCTGTTAGCAAGAGCACCTTCCAGCAGCTAGTGACTGATCTGGAGCCCTCGACCAGCTACAGCTTTTATATAAAGGCTTACACCTCCCGGGGTGCCAGCAAAGCCTCAGAAGTCACGGTGGTGAGCACGCTGGGGGAAGGTAAGGAACGCTTCGCGCAGGGACCCTCAGATGCTGACGCCCGCTGTGCGTAGCAGCAGCGCCGGTCACCCCGACGCCGCCCCGCAGCGCTGTGGCACTGTAGCCGGTGGTGTTGATGCTCCTTGTTCCTGCTGCTCTTTGTACTCTGGGATATTGTGTAAAACTCACTTGTATCGTTACAGGGGGGTTGACTGATTAAACACAGCATCGCCTCTCCCAGCTGATGTTGTAGCAGGGGGTGAGTGCAAACCTGCCTGGCCTTGTGCATTGCAGCTGCTCTGGGCTGTTCCTAAACTCCTTGCTAAATGCAGACTTCCTGCTCAAGCAGCATCTCAGCATCTTCCAGCAGCTCTGGTACTCACAGCTCTTACTGGATAGGTGCCACACTTTTAAAGATTTTATTATTTTCTGCTCTATCCTGGACAAATCACACTAGAGCTGAGCTGTCCTGACCTACAAATCCCTGTCCTGGAGCAGCTTTCTGTTTCATTGGGAAGTTAGGGTGATCTCTAAGGCTTTTTTTTTTTCCTGACTTGGCCACCAGTTAGCTTTCCCCAGTAAGACAGTGGGTGTTTTAATACAGGACCCTTGCACAAAGGTACCAGGCAGAAACCACAGCCCCAGTGTGGTATGTCAGTCAGAACTGGAAGAATGTTTTCCTAGAGAATCATCTATTTCTGAATCCTGGCTTATCTCAGATATGGAGACTAATTTCTTAGGAATCATTCTCATGAACATTAAGTAATTATGAATTTCCAGTGGTGAAGGCCTTGGGTGTGAGGATGTTATTTAGGATTAAATGGAAAAGTGTGTTGACTTCCAGGTGGGGGATCCAGTTCTCGTTCTGTTCTCAGCCCTTGCAGATATTTATTACAGAATTTAAGCAAAAACACCAGTAAATCCTCACCTGCTGGGTTGTTGCTCTGCAAGTTTATTTTCCTTGGTATTCTGCAGGGAATCGGTCACCCTTGGAGTTTGTTTTTCCTTCCAATTTAGAGGCAGAAGGATGGACTAAGGCAAAGCTTGAAATTCCTTGACCCGATGCTCTGAGTTCAGCCCCAGGAGTTACAAGCCAGCCATGCTCTATAGAGCTTGGTGACTCTGCAGAAGTCCAGGTCAAGTGAGAGAGGACTTTTTGTCATTATTACCTTCAATCATGACAGGAATAGTTAGGTATCTGGTAATGGGATCATAAATTTCCTGGCTCTCTGAAGTTTTAAGGTATCTCTGTCCTGCTATTCTTTAAAAAAGTCTTCTCCTGTGTAACGAAGCTTCAGGAATTAGCTCCCTGTCCAGGATGGACAAGCTGGCTTGGTTCAGATCACTCAACCCCAGCCTGTGTTTGCCTTGAAAGGTAAAATGGTATTTAAAAGCCCCAGTTCTGGCTCCATTTGTTCGCTTTGCTTCACTTGGGTGCCTGTTGCCTTCTGCTCACAGAGGAGAGAGACGCTCAGAGAGCCAGGGCCCGGTGGCTTTTGTCACTAAATTCAGGTTTCACTGCAGATTTGTCTCTTCTCATGGCCAAGCCGTTTCACCCTGTGCCCTCCCAACATGCACAGGAGAGCTGTGTCCCCCCTGAGCTCGGGGAGCCCCTGGATCTATGCTAACAACCTCAGAAAAGGATGGATTTTCCAAGATGCCATATCCGGCAACCAGGGATGGCTCAGAGGAGCCAGGGCAGCAGAGATGCTGCCAGCTGGAGACTGGTCTGAGTGACCATGTTATGCTGGTATTGTTTGGAGCAGGAATATGAAATATTCCTCAGAAAACAGAGGAGCAGGGTTACTTTTGGCCCAGGGCCATCAGCTTCTCAGGGCTGGCAATACGCTGAGAGCGCACTTGGCTGAAGTCTCTGATGCTTTCCAGAGACATGGTGCTCCTTCCTTTGTGCCAGTGCTGATTTTGGATGGAAAGTAGAAGGGAAGACGCTGTAGAGAAGGGACCCAAGTGAACCTTGTCCTCCTCCATAAACCTCACTCTCTGGGAAAGGCCCTCCTGCCTCCTCCCTGTCATTCTTTACGCCGTTTCACAAATGCCGTGGTATTTTAAATCTCAAACGCTCTCTGCTTCATTAAGCAGCACACACTCCTTGTTCTTGTCTTTTAATGCTTTTTAGGGTTTTCTCCAGGACTTTTTGACATTTCTCTAGGATGAAGACTGTTCCTTTAGTCATCTTCGGCTAAAGACGCCTTCAAGAAGAAAGTTGAAATGACCTGGGGAAAATTCCAAACAGCACGGAAGAGGAAAACAAGTATCCCAGCCCTTAGCATGAGGGAGATGCCTCACTTACAGTAGCTCCATATTATGTCTAATATATACTTCTGTGAAGCACCTATCTGGTGGTGTGTGTACATGTATTTACACACAGACAGATATATTCCATTGTATACACTTATTTGTGTAACCACATTATAAACAGCACGTGCATTCTGCGAGTGCATATACCTATAATCAGTATTATACATATATATATATATACTCAAAGTTTGAATAAATACGATATATTCCATACTTTAAGGAGAGATATTCTTGTGGTTTTTATTAAATGTAAGGCTCTGCAACCATAAAATAAAGCCAACTCTTCACAAATCAGGATGGCCCACATCAGTGTTTCTTTGTCCATGGGATAATGTGATAATTTCCCTTTCTGTGGTGTTTTCACCCGTGGCTGGAAAAGTGATGCTTTAAGCAAGGGTCCAACTTCCCAGAGCGGGGATTTTGCCCTAGAGGGAATTGGGAGAATGAGAAAAAAGGAGTATTTAATTGGATTGCAAAAATACGCAGCCTTGGGAGGAATGGCACATTCTGATATAAATAGAATTTACTTTGTGTTTTGCACCCAGGAATTGTTAAGTTCAGCCTTCCCAGCAATGAAAAGCAAATCAGAATAAATCCTATCAAGAAGGAGTACTTCAGCCCATTTTTTTTCCCATTGGCAGCACTCAGGCAGGATGGGATCTCATTAATGTGACCCAGGACACTGGGTCTTTCCTCCTGAATCCACGTGGAGATACACAGCAGTCAGCAGGGACTTGTTCATCTCCATGGGCTTATTCAGAGGACATCAAGCAAAGCCCCTGCAGCCTGAAGGAGGGCATCACTTTGGGAAGAGACAGGATTGCCCAGACCCTCCTACTCTGCTGGAGAGGCATCCATCCTTCCTCCAAATCTCCTCGTGGGAAAGCTTGAGCTCTCAGTACCCGGGAAAAGGCAAACGGTTGTGCTGTGCAGTTTTACTGTTAAATTGAGGAAATGGCCTTTTTAGCTGTCATCAGTCTTAGACTGACATGGCCACGTTTCATCTGCTTTTCCCCATCGCTCACTAATGGTTGTGCTGAACTCTCTGCCCAAGGCCGGATTTGCACTGCTCATCCTTAGAGACCCTTTGGGGAGAAACAAGCCAGAAAGCAGCTTCGGTCCAGTGCAAGCCCAGCAAGCCTTATATTTGGTAACTGCTGAGCTTGTAATCATGTGGGATTGCAAAAGCAGCTCTGCCTCAAAGCCTGGAGGCTGCTGGAGAAGTAGGGCTGTTCTGCTGGATGATTTTGCTGTGGGGTGAGCTGAGCTTGGTGCTTGGTGCCCAAAAACTCTTCTCCCTCCTGGTGCCAGTGCTGGAGCAGAGCCCTGGGCAGGGCAGAACCTGCAGCACCTCACGCTTTGCACCTTCTGGATGGTGCCAAAGGCTGGGGAATTGATGGGAGAGTTTAGCCTGGGGGTGTTTTGTGGAAATGAGAAAAAAAATCATCAGTGAAATGTCCTGCTGAGACACATCTGGTATTGGTGTGATCAGTGTAGGAAAAAGGGAGGGAGGGAGGAAACGTGGACTGTGTGCCCCAGTGCTTCCCCAGGGCACAAGGCTGGGACTGGGGCAGAGCCAGCTTTGGGAAACCCAGTATCACAAGAAAATTGGCTTTAATTTGCAGATCTTTGCCTCTCAGGCCAGACCGATGGGGCAGGATGGGGCCAGGCAGCTTTTTGGGGACCTGGAGAGGGAATGGTCTGACCCCCTCTGCAGCACACCCCAAGAATAAAGGCAGGGTTTTGGGGCATTGACTGGAGCATGTTCCTGGTGGACTTTGAATCAGCAGCAGGGACATCTTCCCAGCTAACCCCCTGTGCACCCCTCAGGCCAGGTAAGTGCCTGCCTCCTGAAACAAGCCAGCCCCAAAAGTGCAGGGATCTCGGGCTGTTCAGCTGTTTAGGGCTGTTGATGAAGATGCCCCGGTTCTCTCGTGAGTCCCCAGCACAGTCACAAACCTCCATCCTAAAGCTGATGGGGAGAGCAAGCCCTCTGCAAGCCAGTGCAGGCACCCAGCACACTTTTAAGACGGATGTCTCCAGCTCCATCCCTTCTGGTTCCTTCCTCCCAGGGGGATTAATCACTCTGAAAGGTCTGTGCCTCAGGGTGAGGGCAAAAACTTGGAATTTGAGAATGCATTGCCAAAGTCACTGCATTCCTGCCCTGACCCGGCCAGACTGAGCATCAGATTGCAACCAAAATGTAAAAGTAGCTTCTGCTTGCTGATCTGAGCAGAGGGGACCCTTGCAAACTCCTGCAGCTCCCTGAAGAAGTTCAAAGCTGTTAAACCAGATTCTGGTCTGCTCAGATTCTTCTCAGTCTCAGCTGGCACATTCTTTGGTGCAATGACTGCAGGGAAAGGCTGCTGGGGAATTTCTCATCATGCAGACTGAAAAAGCACATGCAACCCACTGTCTTTCTCTCTCTGTTTCAGTCCCAGCCATGCCATCCCTCTTTATTAAAGTCATTAACAGCACCACCGTGCAGGCGACGTGGGAGCCCTCCATCAAACTGGGCCAGCACGAAGGCTTCAAGCTGTATTACCGCAAAGTCCACCTCTCCCAGTACACAGGTCCGGTGCTACTGGCCAGCAACGTCACGGCCTACAACATTACCCACCTGGGTGAGTATGGTGACACCTTGATCCATGTCCCCTCCCCACCCCTGTCATGATTAGCAGGAGAGAGCTGGAATGTGTAGCCCAATCCCTAAATGCTGCAGCTCTCCTCCAGGTTCTGTGGGTACTTGCCCAGCAACAGGTACTTGTTTGCAGCATCTTGTGTGTATTTGGTAAGATGTTCTTTTCCCAGATAAGCATCACTGTGGGAGATAAGGCTCCTGGTTACACCTGAACTGTCCCTCTTGTGTCCCCCCCGGGCAGACGCGTCGGTGGTGTACGAAGTCAAGCTCCTCGCCTACAACCAGCACGGCGACGGAAACTCCACCGTCCGCTTTGTGTCCCTGAGGGAAACTGTGGAGAGGACAGGTGAGATGGGACCTGGGTCTCGGTGGTGCTTTGGGAAACAGCTCTGCAGCTCTGTTTGGTGAGGCCAAACATATCCCGTGTGTCCCCTGCGGCATTACCCTCATCTCACCTTCAGCCACTCATTTATTTTCAGCATCACAAATAATGCTGAGGCAAAACTCTGCAGGGCTGGGAGCACCTGGATGGCTTTTATTCCAATGGGGAGAAGGTGAACTAAATGTTTTGTATACGCCAGGTTTGCCCCCTAAGCTTGAGCTAGAGGTGAGGCCATGAACACAAACCCCCCATGTATAAGCTACGAGCTGCCATCCTCAGGTGAGATGTGGTGCACTGAGCATCTCTGCTCTCCTGGAGCTCACCTGGATATTTTGACCTTCACTGGTCAAAAAGGAGGACACGTGGCTTTGGAAAGGGAAATGGCTGCAGAACGTGAGCCCTGCATTACGTGGCAGCAAAGGAGAAACCTCTAGAGGGAATCTCTTAACTGATCACACCTTTCATATTCATCTATGTGTAAAAAACATCCTGCTGCTCTTGGAAGCCTTTTAAGCCTCCAGTGGGAATATCTTCAAGAGATAGTTATTACTCTTCTGTCTGTGCTGGAGTAAATACTAATCTCATTGGCATCTGTCTACTCCATGAGGTTTCAGCCTGCTCCGGTGTGGTGACTGCCTTTTACCTCTCAGCTCAGCATGGGGGATTGCAAAAATTAACATCAGAGTGGGTTTTTTTCATTAATTGTGTCTAATGGCAGCAGCCAGGTAATGGGGCTGGCTCACTACAGACATTCCAGTCCTGTGCTTGCTGTGTCTCCCTTCCTGGGGTGCTGGGAGCAAGGGAGGTGCATAGGCCTGCAGAGACCCCCTGCTTCCCATGTGGTTGTCCTCTTCCTGTACACAGCTCCCAGCACTGCCCAAGGCTCTGACTTTGGCTCTGGGCTCCCCAAAAGCTGGAGGAGCAATAGAAGAGTAGCACCACTGACCTCCCTCTTCTACTTTTCCTGGCAGTGCTGAATCCTCCCTGTGACTGCATGAAGGACGAGCAGAACAATAAAACCTCCACGACCGGCATCATCATCGGGATCCACATCGGTGTCACGTGCATCATATTCTGCATCCTCTTCCTTATGTTTGGGTACCGAGGAAGGTAGGAATGCTCATGCCACTGCTCACAAGGGGTGCTGGTCCCTGGTACTGTGGGTGTGCCCACCTGAGTCTCACATCCCCAGTGCAATGTTGGACTTTATAGGATGGATTGAAGGATGAAAGAATGTAGCACAGGGATAAGGCAGATGCTGGTTTGGGGGAAGGAATAGAGGATGAACAATCTCTCACTCTCAGGCTCCATCTCTTTATATTTCAGGCTGCTGATGTGCAAAAACGTGCAGGAGCAGCTGTCAACGCCGCAGATCCCCCGGAGCCAGCGAAGTGCCACTGGCCTTGTCCTGAACGGGGCCACTCGTAGGGACAGGGACGACCGGGACTTGAACGGAAAGCAGCTGGATATGAACGAGCTGGAGAGATTATTCCCAGCATCTCCGTCCCAGGAGCAGCAGGAGAAGGGAATAACAGTAAGTCCAGCGGGATGGGAGCACACCTGGCTGTGCATTGGTGAGCTGTCACTGTCACTGCATTGTCCCCTTCTCTTTCTCTCTCTCTCCCCAGTCGGCTCACAGCCCGTCAGCCCCCCACGACGAAACCCAGATCTCCACACTCCCTCTGGATGAGTTCAGCATCATTGAGGAGCAGCCAGACCCCCTCCCAAAAAACCCCCATGGCAGCAATCCTGCTGCTCCGGCTCCCGACCACGGTCCTGCCAATGAAGGATAAAACTGCCAAGACTCGAAGCCTCTTGTAGGAGTTACCAGAAACCAAACCCGCGGCTGGTGATGTCTTTACGAGTTGTCAATCTCAGGTCAATTGAAGATTTCTACAGTCTGATTGTTATTTTTTTGTTTTGCTTTATTTTTATATATATATAT